>JASANH010000531.1:0-47268 GCA_030248295.1 Mesodorylaimus sp. YZB2_4
AACCTATTGCAAAAGCGTGAGTGTTTTAAAGTCCTTCTGCTGATTTAAAGTAGTACGTTTGGTCACAATATGGATTGCTTCTTTGATCTTCAGAAGTTTGTCTGAATCTGCACGATCGATGATGCGAAAATTATCACAGCCAGCGTCATGTCCCGCTTGAAGCATGTGATCCAAGATAGCCGAATTCGCTGTGGCTCGAACACGTTTCCCCGTTCGGAAAGAAGTGCTTGTGTGCCCGCCAATTCTCACGCTTAAGTGTTGGATCGTCTTTCCAACATACGTTGCATTACAGCAACGACAAGTGAACGGATAGACGACGTGGGAGGCGAGTAAACGGGGCAGGCGATCTTTTTATGTTGAAGCGATCACCAATTCTTTCGCACGTGGTGAAGATGAAGCGGAAATCGATCTGTGGATATGCTTGATGCAGAATTCAATACAAACGTCGGCGGATGATGAGACTGTGGTGGCCAATGAAGGGGATCTTGATAAAGCGTGTTTCACGCGGGCTCGAGTTTCGATTCTTGGCTGCTGGAACCTGATATCGACTGGACAGGAAGCGTCGTAAAACGTTGTCCATGAGCCAGCGTGGATATCCATTCTTGGCCATGATATCCATGATCTTGTTGAACTCGATATGCAGGAGGTTATAGTCGGAGCATAGCTGGTAAGCACGGTAGAAAAGAATCTGCAACAGACCTCTCTTGTATCTGATTGGTCATATACAAGATCAGATGCCAATCAGATACAAGAGAGGTCTTATCTTATACTTATCTAGCACTGGAAAAAACTGGAAAACTGGACGATCTACTGTAATCTGTCCACATTTTTCAAATTCGCTTTTCATACTCTTCCAAAAAAAAAATTGTCAACCTGGAGTCCCGCGGTTTTTAAACCTGAGGTTCAAAAACAAATGGTCCTGCACATATTTAAAGGACAATTCTCTTTTCGGGCTGCAAGTTTCAAATTATATGACCCCAGCTGAGGATCCATTTTCACCACGGCACTGAAATCTTACAAGCCTTGTTCCTCGAGCAAAGAAATGCTTGTCTCCTGCCATCATACTGTATGACCCACTGACCCACCAAAGGACAAAAAGACAGAAGTTTCATTAAAAATTAGCTAAGCAAATGAAAAGGGCCCTGCAAAGCCTACGAACCTCCTGCTGACTCGTAGGAAATCGCTTACACTTACCAGTCTATGCTGTTTCTGAAAACTTGTAAGTTTAAGAGCCTAGATCTCTTATATTTCGTCTTGAGTAAGCCCTGTTACATTCGGAAATGTCGATGACTTATTTTAGAGAAGCATGAGTCGTTTGTGGACCTGTGCCCTGGCCTAGATGTAATTCGTAGCTATTCTTAGCCTAGTATTCATTTAGAGCGTTATTCGAAGTCATGCGCGAGGGATACCACAAGAAAATGCAGTATACGAAGAACATATTTAAGAAATGAATCAAAAGGGAAATATTAATTGGGCATTCTAGTGCTTCCTAGCGGCTGAGTAAGCAAATGATCAAGGCTCAATATCATCTGCTGACAGACGATTTCTTAGTTCTGTCACAATGACACTGACATGTAGAATTAGACTAACAAAAGGCAGTGAGCACTCGAGCGGCCATGGTCTTCGATCACAGCAATGATCTCATGTTGAACTGTGCGCCCGACGTCTGTGTAGTACGCTCTCATCACACCATGATTTGTCGACTCGAAACCATTAAACATCGAAGCCAACAAACATCGTGGCTTCAAACCCCTGTGGGAACAAACTTCCACTGACTAATAAGCCTGACCCCTTGTAGCAAAAAGGTTTGTTCTTGGAGGGCTTGAAAGCGGCCAACCTCCACAAGTCAAAACCACTCTCTCCAAAAACCCAACCCAACCCAACCCAAAAGCCCAAAAATGTCTTGGGTAGGGGTTTAAAACCCAATGTTGGACCAGGCTGGTAACTGACAATGCAATATCACTTAATGCACTTAATGCTGGCTAGTATAGGCGCATCAGAAAAAGATTCTGCGAAGCACTTACCATAGTTGGCCGACCAATCATCCGACCAATCATCCGAAACGTCTTCCCATTCCTCCTCCTTTCGCTTTAAATTGAAGCGAAACAGATATTTAGACAGTACCATCTTGGAACGACTGACACAGCAGTGAATAAGGGAGAAAATCATGGATCGTGTTTGCTTTCTCCTATTGCCTACTGCTCGTCGTATCATCGAACTCGTGTCTGAGGGAGCACCCTTAATAACAAACCCCTGAGCCGTAAGTTCGGCAATCATCGGGCCACCCGCAAGAAATAATCAAGGTCGAGGATGCCAATGCAAAAGCCGTTAAAATCTCAAGATGACCTAAGGATCTCTCAAATCTCGGATTGCCCAGAAATCACTTGGAAAAAGGTTAATTCAAAACTTGCCCAAACAGTGTGACGGTCCTTCAGATCTAGGAAAAAGCTGTTCTCCCGACAACGCTGATTTTGGCTGCTAATACTGTGTATATACCCTATACTATCACATGCTCTCACTTCTGCAGTGCAGCATTATTCTCGCTGGGCGAATGTGGACTCATGAATGATTTGAATCACAGATGCTGAAGTATATGTCCGCTGATAAAATAACACTTCGCGAAAACGGACATCGTTGCACATGGGCTTTTTGAAACATGAGAACAGGCCAATGATTATATGGAACACTTTCGCGAACCTTATTATTGGTCATCAGTTGACCATTCGGTAGAACATAAGTGGACCATCAGTAGAACATAAGATAGTCAGTTAGATCAAGACATTTTTCAGTCAGCATAGGAGCAAGATAAATTTTTTTGGGACCCTCACCTGTTCTTCCACATCTCCAAATCTTGCTCAGGAACACTCCCATAATATTCAAGAACTTCTTCAAGTTCGCCATGCTGATCAGAGTCAAGAATTTCGAATGTGCGAGTGAGCGAGTAGTAAGAGATCTTTTATGTGAGGGATGCGTACGCGTGAGGGATCATGGCTACATGTACAGTACCACCGCATCCAATTAGAATAGGTTGCGCGGCCTTTCGCAACTCCCTCTGGCTGCGCTCCGCCGCCTAACGGAAAATATTAAACGCCTATACCGTAGCCTATACCGGCCACGGCTTCTTTTTTTAGCCTTACCATTGGAAACAACTTATGTATATTGTTTTGGCCGGCGCACCCGGGCGCTCCTCGATACAAAAGACATACGTATTTTTGGCAGCGCCTAACAGAAGACATTAGTGTTTTTCCTGTGGTTAGCCTAAAAAAAGAAGCCGCACCGATTTTTCATCCCTTGCTCCTATTGTATCAGCCGCACGAGCGCCACGATTGTTCATCGTTTTCCCTATTGTATCAGCAGCCTTTGTACCCCCATTCCCTCGTTCAGTGCTGATGCTACTTTTATCTCGTGATTCGCATATAGGCATCTATACGTAATGCATCGTTTCCCCAAGGCTATTATCTTGCGTCTGTTACATTGTCTTGCGCACGCACTACTGTCAAGGGGCCCGCGCACTTGAAACAATTACTATGGCAATCAACCTATTTTCGCTCGATCAAAAGACACCGCATATGTACCGTCTTGTCTTCGTAATTGTCATGGCATAATTTGCAAAATCGCGAGACACTATTGTCTCGAGCGACCAGCGCAAACGTGCGTGGTAACTGTGTCACAAGCGCACGTATATTACCTTCTCAGCATGGCAAGGTCGCGAGCCTCAAGTGGCCATAAGAGCTGATAATATAGCTATTGAAGCATTTTTGACCACTGATTCAAAGTACAGTCGACCTTGGATAATTGCAACAAGTCCCCATTCCCCCATTGTTAAGCGTACGTTTTTTGAACCTCGGATGATTGCATGTGCTCCGGACGCCAGAATGAGTTGCAACTTTGCAACATTGCAACTTTGTTTAAACTGCAACTCATTTTGGCGTCCGGAGCAGTTGCAATTATTCGAGGTTGACTGTACTGTATATTACGCTATCATCATCGCACAGTAAACCAAGTGCCTGCTGAATTTTCGTTCTCGCGACTAATACAAGGCAAACGTTCTGGCTAGTGTAACTATCGATTGGTTCACGTCTATTGCCAGCCACGTACTAGGAGACAGACACAGTTAAACGGTTTTGGAGTTCATGTTCATGTTCAGCCCTCTCTATTGCCTCTGATTGGCTGTTGGCTCATATGCGAAACCCACCTATTTCTCTGATTAGTCAGTTGCTCACGGAGGGTGCCTCTAAGGTTTTAATGTCGAGCGGGGGGGGGGGGGGGGGAAGCCTGTGGTACAATTCAGTGGGGCAGTGTGGAAACGGTTCACGAGGAGCATTCTCAAATTTATGTTTTCTAGAGCGTGTTCATGATTTTTTTTTGCAGGCGAACTTTTTAAGCCTGTTGAAAGGAGGAGTGATGTCTGCCGTTTTGTGCGCTAACATCTGGATCTTTTTCTAGGTATACAGGATACAGGGTATACAGGAATACAGGAACTTGCAATTTGGCTGGGTCGAGCAGCCAAATCATAAATCATTTGCGGCCGCTCATTGCCTCCTGCCCTTCCCCGTCCCTTCCTCGTTGATACCCTTGCATTCTTGCCTTGGTCTGCCAGACGACTTTTTAGCTGCCTGTCGCGGCTTCCGTGCACAGGGTTAGTTAGTTTAACCTGTTTTTCAACTGCTAACGTTGGTGGCGACGATAGTATACAGTGCGTGCTTTATTAGAAGTTGTTCCAAACCCCCAAATTATCTGAAAATTCTAAAATTTTGTGAATGTGGTAAGCTTGATCGGCTGGGAGCTCATGTGCAGAATAAGTATTTGCGACTTGGTTCATGCCTAAGATTTCTTGTTCGAGGCTTTTTAAGTTTATCTTGTTTAGCATGCAGTGGAAGCATATTACGCTTTGGTTCGCTATTCTGATTGCGTTGCTCTATTTTGCTGATTGCTATGCTGCTATTTTTGCATACCAATGATTTGCAATTCCGAAGCTCAATATCTCGAATTCGATATATCTCCTGAGCAAAATTGTTCCATGCGGGAAGAAGAACGTGGGCCAATCAAGGAAGCGACCGTCCAAGTATACAAGAATAACGTCGCCAAGCACGAAAGCATTGCCTACAGATGTTATAAGCGTAAGATTACTGTGTGGACCTACGTCCGGTTTTTGAAAGCTGGGTAAGCCTTATTGCCATGTTTAGTCTTGTCTTGTACATATGTAGTGTGAAAAGGAATTATCTGGCCAAGGGCCTTTTAAATCAATACAGATTTATTGCTTTCGAATCTGCACTCTGCGATATTTTAGGTACGAAAAGAGGCAAACAGAACAAATAGAGGAAATCACTGAAGGTAAATGCGACGAGATTGCAAAATTTAAACGGTGCAGTCACGGGGAACTGATTGGTACTGACAACTACGCCTCCACTCAAAACGAAATTCAAGGGAAGTGGCAAGATGGGCATTATAACAGATACGGAACCCGGGTGAGCTCAAAATTTCAGCTAGAATTATTTGAGTTTGGAGGATGGGTTTGAAGGTCTCTTGTGATTTAGCCTTTGTAAAAGTTAGTGAATAAGTATACAGAGAATGCTAACTAAGTGTGGTTTCCCTCGGAGATGTGGCTATAGTTTGCCCATTGCGACAGCTCAAAAACGAAGTTAGTGTTTCTCGCTTCAGCTTGAAAATAACGTGAGTTGGGTGTCTAAGTGAGGTTTCCGCCTGTTGAAGTTGAAAGATAAGGAGAGCTACATTAGTGAGGTTGCCGCTTGATCAAGCTTGTGGGTGAGACCCGTTGCATCGGCTCGAAAACGAGGTTGGAATGGTCTCTTGTGATTTTGCTTTCTGTTAAAGTTTGAGAATAAGTTAAAAAAGCTAGACAAGTGGTGCTGTCCCTGACTTCAGCTTGAAGATAAAGTTAGTTGAGTGTCTGAGTGAGTTGCTGCCTGGGTGTCGAATGCAGCTGCGAGTGTCTGGATCAAGAAGTTCGCTCTCATTGCAAAACGGCTTGAGGAGAAGCAAGAGCGAGTAACAGTAGTCTTTAATTTGCTCTTTGTAGCTAAACATTGCGTGGCTGATTAAGTAAGGCTTGCTTCGTACAATTAGTTTGCCATTGGAGCCCGTTTTGAATGCTAACGGGCCCTCGTTGGAACTTGAGTCTCGATCGTGCAATCTCATGAAATCGTACAGGCACACATATTCTTCATGCTGTCGGGCCTGTCTGGGTAGTAAGTCGAGATCCATTTCCCTTCGAACTTATCCATGGATTCTGGACTCATCGTTCTCAGAGTGGCCAGCGGTTTAAGTACTCTGGGGCGCGACTGAGGCTTTCGTGAACAGATGTACTTGATGCAGCGACTTTTTTTGAACAGCCTCTGACCCGTCAGTAAGTCCACTGCTTCGTAAGCACCGCACTCACGCATAGCCAGGGAGCGACAAGCAATGTTGAACAGGCGGGAATACACTGACTTGTCTTGCTTCAGGTTGTCCCATAAGTCTTGCAATGCTGACTTTTCTTTTTCCGTTACTTAGTTCACAATGTAATTAACCACGGCATTCGTATTCTCACCAACAAACTGGATGTCCATGTTCGCCTGCCACAGCAAGAGTAACTCAGGATTGTAGTCATTGACGTACTTCTCCGCGGTAGTACGCGGTAGATAGTACAAACGAGACTTGTTCTTTCCTCGTAGACGCTGCCCAACATTTTTCAAAGGATCATTCAGAGTGGCGACTTCTGTTGGATCCCTGGGGAATCCAAATCTGCACCTGTTGCGTATCTTTTTGCAGTATTTGTTGCAGTGGTGCAACTGGTAGGTAGTGACCATCTTATGCAATAGAGGTTCCTTGACGTTGTCAGGCAAGCGACATTTGGCATACTTTTGAATAAACTCGAGCACCTTTTCTGGTGGGTCGATTCCAATCCTGGGGCCATCCTTGACCCAGAATACCATGTGGTAGTGAGGCGCACCCCCAGCCTGGTACTCCACTCGCCAAAAGAAATCGGTCACTGCACCAAGGGGACCATTCTTGTTCAAGATAACATTGCTCATGAGCGCACGAAATCTGTGGTGGAAGTGCTGTGATGCGAAGACCGGGTCAATGGCGCATCGCTCGCCATCAGTCATCTCGTTTATGCCCTGCACGCATTTGTTTGCTCCGATCAGTACATCGCGCATATCTCGACAATCATCCGAGTACTCCGCTGCACTCAAAATGAGGAACCAGCATGGGGGACCCAGTTCACGAACCATGGTCCTCAAATCCATGCGCTGCTGCTCCCAGTATTCGGCGGTGCCTCGGATTTTTCGAAAAGCGGAGGACAAGTTGGCTTCCAACTCTTGCTTTCCAGCGGCCACTCGCCTTACAAACTCGCCCACGGTAACATCATTGTATGCGTACGTATTGCGGAGGGTCTGGCTTATCTGGCTATCGAGTTTGCAATGGCGCGAAGTTGATACTTATGCAACAAATAGAACAGGTACTGATGGTTATTCCTGAACTTTGGATTCTCGTTAGTAGTGTACCCCTCTAGGATGGTCTAACCACATAGGGATAGCCCAGCACAAGTGTTCGTTGCCCCCTCCCCCCCCCCCCCCCGGTACTCGCTATGTGACCCGATTTTCTGCGCCTGAGTTCGCGCGTTGGCTGTGTACGCATCTACTGGTAAATGGCAGCTCTGGGAAAAGTTCAATTGACCATAATTGGACGTTCAACGTACAGTACACTACTGTAGATCAAGTCATTCTGTCTCATACTACTTGGCGTTTTTCAGGCAACATATCTGTACCCATACGGTATAGAACTGAAATCTTGTTTTGCAACACGTTTGTCGTAGGTGATTCTATATACTTTCTTTTTTCCGTAGAGCTTCAAAGTTGATGGCTGCTGAATTCGACTCATTGATGGCAAATCCTTTCACCTTTGTGAACACTTTTTCTTTTTCCTCCTCTGTGCTCCTTACTTCGAACGCATACTGCTTAGGTCCTCCATTGACGAACTCAGTAATGTAGCTTCCAATCCAGTAATCTTTCACCAGTTCGTCTGTCATCTCTCCCAAATAAATAAATAATTCTTATGACAGAAGTACCAAGTTAATTGCTATATGGAAACCTTCCCATACCTAGGTAAGTACCCAGCGTGGGATGGTAAATATCGTGCGGGCGATCAATATAGATAGTGAAGTCCTCGAACATAGGGTGTACCTCAGCGATAAAAGGTTGATGTAAACTATTGGATTAAGACCTTACAGTGTCACAGTTAAGTACTCTATCTTGTAGCTTTTCAATGTAGCTGTACAGTTTCAAGCGAGCCTGCGCAGTGGTGTAAGCAGCGATAACAGTATCCGTGTTTGCCAAAACTTCCACAAACTCGTTTTGCATGGTATAAGTTACTGAGATCATTTCGTCATTGACAAAGCGAACAGATTTAGTAGATACTGCTAAATCAAATACTGAGTTGAAAAATATGGCAGGATCAATGAAATACTCAGTCTTTTATTGTTGGCTGCGCTGACCAAACTTCCCCCCAAAGCTGCAATGAAAAAAATATAAAAAAGCAGCCCCCCCCCCCCAGATAACTATATTGTATCTGTAAGCGCACCTATTCAAGCAGAGCTTCGCAAGAGCTCGTAATGCTGGATTTTTCAATATTTGTTCAACTCTTAAGGTAATACCTTCTCCTTTTCTCCATTCTTCCAGAAATGCGACTTTTTTTTCTTCAGTATCGCACTCAGATTGCCAGCCATCAGCCTCTTGTTTGATGCGTAAAAATTCGTTGATGTATGCTGTGAAAAGCCCGCCGTCTGGATTCAACTCTGGATCATACTGTTCAATCTCCTCAAAATGCCAAACCTGTAAAACGAAAACTCATTGAATTTACGGAAGCATTGCTTGCCATTATCAGAATATAAACGTAGACATCCCCTAAAAAGTCATTTACCTCATATGTTTCAAGGATGCGATAACACAGCTCCAGCGCTTTCTTTAGTTCCAATATTACGCAGCTCCCAACCAATGCGCGCTCATCGTATGAATGCTGACAGAGGTCTTGCTGTTGGGAGCCAGCACAAGTTGCACAAAGTAGAAATAGCAATATCTTGCTGGTCTTGCATCGATATGGAAGAATAGGGTGTGAGAGGTTCGTTGATGGGAGGATTTTACACTTCACAAGCCCCTCGTGTGGCATGCACGTAGCGTTCATCGGCTCAAAGTTTTCAGTAATAATTTTCGGGTGTCCTGTTGGAAAACGCCCATGTTTGCAGATATATGGATAAAGGCTGGGAACGTCGATATAACGGATTTTTTCCCCATTTGAGACCTAAAAATCACAGAAGGGGCTAAGAGGAGTGGGTGTTCAGGAAGACTTAATACGTTCCTTGTGGTAAAGGACAGTCGCATTTGTTCGGCCACCGTTAAATGCCTCTCTAGCACCCATAGGTCCCACGATTCTAAAATTTTCAAAAACCTAGCCATTTCCTCATTCTTTTTTATCTCTGCTTGCAACTGACACTCCCATTTTTCTAAAACTGTGTAGCTAAAATATATAAATTCCCTACAAAAATATACCGATGCAAAGGAAAGCAACTTTTATACCCCATCGATTCTAACGCTCGTCTTCGCTCTAAGGTTTGCTGATATGCTTCTGATGCATTTAATATACCATCTGCTGTAATGCGCCGTCGATTAGGCATACAGCTCGGGCAGCCATGCCTAAAAACACGTCAAATTTTTTCGTTTTTTCATGCTCATGCTTAGAACAGAAGTATAATTACGAATAACAGCCGTAAAATTGATAAACTGTTCTTCCGCATAGTCCATCAACCTTCCACGGCAGAATTCGGACCTCCATTTAGTTTATGGTGTATACGTTGACCAGTTTTATAAGCAATCCATTTTAACCATTTGAGAGCTATCAGTGACTGCCTATCATTTTTCCGATAGCCACCATGTGGCACAACAGCAATACGATTTATAGGCATATGGTGCATTCGGTAGAACTTGTTGCATGCACTAGGAATAGTGATACTTTCTGCAAATGGGTCAATGTTTTCAATATTCAGGAACATGCGGCCAAATTTTAGGCAGCAGGGCCTGAGGACAGTCACATAAAAAAAGGAAAAGACGTCGCTTTCACAATATGCAAGAATTTTTTTCTGGAAATCGAACTGCTCCCCACATTGCTGCTCATGCCATTCCATAAATTGCTTCCGCGAGCTCTCTTCCATGTATTCTGGCTGGTAATACTCACTAGATGGCCACGCACCTACGTAGTTCCAATTTTCCTTTCTGTTGAACAAGTGAGGAAAGTATTCTGAAATGAATATGGATGCTAAACATATGACTACCACGCATGCGAGGGATTTGAAAAGGCTCGCCACAACGGCGCACCTACCTTTCTTGACCTCTTCTACGCCAAATGCACTTGGCAGAGATGACAGAGGCATCGGGAGGAAACAGTAACTGTCTTTGAGCTGCACATCATTCACCTCCAGGTACATGATTCCAAGACCACGAGAAATAATTTGCTTTGGCTTCAAGCCATTGCGATGACAGTACGCGAGAACAAACTGTCCGTCATAGCCTTTTGAGTTATGCGCTATGGCGATAGCTCCTTTATGCTGCTTCGAAAATAGCCATTCACAGAATTTGTCCAAGCAATCATCTTCCTTAAACACCTTGCGTTTTTCGGTGCAGTGTTCGCAATGCGATAATTCCGTCGATTCGCAGCATTCGCTGCACACCTTGAAAAATCAGAATACAAGATTAGATTGGTTTTTTGATAGGCGAAATGTGTAGCTCATATCAGTATATCTACATGACTTACGAACATACATGCTTGGAATAAATAAAAGGTGCCAGTTTATTCATGTATGCAGAAAATTCTCACCTTATGCGCAACTATTAGGTTGGGATGGTGCAGGTTGATACAGCTACCATCTTCTTCGGTCAGTTTGTCGTCCTGCCTGCATTCTAAGTCGTAAAATATAAAAATGGTTCTGGAGGGTTTCTTTTGCTTTTTCGATCCTGGTTCATCCTGAATCTCGTCTCCGCTATCGTCTTCAAGTTCCTGCATCTCCGCCAACGGATCCTCTTCAAAGTTGCTCTCCGCAGTTTTGCCACTGAAAGGTTGAATGGGGCATTGATGATCAGCAGTGCTAACATCCACTTTACACGTAATGCACTGCCGAACGCCAAAAATATGCCCCTTTCTGACATGAAATTCCTGTCGACAAATATCGCATCGTTTTATCTGGTCGCAAGTACTTGGATATTTTCCACGTCAGAACCGTTTTGACGCATATGGTTATGGAAGCATATCTTGTTGTTGAAGAAACGATTCCATTTATTGCACTTTCGCAAAGGGCGTTCGGCGGTACATTTTCCTGCTTTAAGGCAGAAGGAGCAGCGAGCAGGACAAACCCGATGATCAGTACGTTTCGAATATCCTCTGAAACAGGTTTCACAATATTAAAACTTTTTTAAAAAGAATTTAAAAAAATAAAAAACACAAATTAAAAAAAGAAAACTTTAATTTAAAAGGATGACAAAATACAGTACGCCTCCAACTCGTGATCAACAGGATTCC
Source organism: Mesodorylaimus sp. YZB2_4 (assembly GCA_030248295.1). NCBI lineage: Eukaryota > Metazoa > Nematoda > Enoplea > Dorylaimida > Dorylaimidae > Mesodorylaimus > Mesodorylaimus sp. YZB2_4. The sequence continues at coordinate 11,569 of JASANH010000531.1, forward strand.
AACCAGCAATCACCTGCATTTCTTTTCTTTTGTTTTTGAGCTTTCAACGTATAGTCGGAAAAAGATCACTAAGTTTATAATGGAGAATTTAACTGATTTCAAAAAGATTTAGTTACAGTTTAATTCAAGTTAGCGAGGAAATTCAGTTTCAGTTACTGTAACTGTATCAATTCTAGTCTGTGGTTCTCCGAGAAGCCATACTTAAAACCTTTGAAGTACCCGAAATGCGAGAAAAGCAGTTTTCCCGAAAAATGCACTCTAACAACTCTCTTCTATCCCCTATAAACTTTGCGTGCTTTCCGCGTTCATATCAGCTAGCATTACCTCGCAATGTGTGTATAGCAATCATCACTCTTTTGTGGACTTTTTCACAAAACGAAAACCCGTTCCATGAACTGGAAAAAGATCTCGGAATTTTCGATCCAGAAAAATCGAGATCGCGAATCAGAAAATCGAGAGCCAAAAAAATCGAGCTCGAGATTCAAGAGTGCCATTTAAAGCCGACCTTCATGGATGGCCCCTCTTCAGAACTTATAGCCATGTAAAACGTATGGGCATGTAGAAAGCATATACGGTTGCGGGACATGGGGACACAGGTCACTGGAACCATAGCGCGTGCGGAACTGGCAGTGTTCCCAATGGCTGACCTCGCTTGCGAAACAATAAACCATGACCATGGTCCCATTGCGTCCGCGGTCCAGCCCGTCTACGTGTTGCGTTTCGGAGCGTGATCTTTGATTCTGTTTTAATACACGACCCTGTTTCTCGCACCGATTGCCATCTACTGTGTAGTCTTACGAGACTTGGGCTAAAGAAAAAGTATATTTTCATTACGAGGAGGAAGTTTTTCCAGTAGCTGTTTTTTTTGTTTGCTGACTTCTCAGCTCCATACGTCACCAAAAAAACGCGTTCTTTGACCCTCCCTATCCACGCCGTGATCCCCCGTCTAGAAGTGATGGGTACCAGTCTTCAGTCATCCGACTGCTGAATCGTCCGAGTTCGCATCAAATTTTTGTTTGCGTTATTTCTGCTTGAAAATAATAATGTCTTTCATGCTACATACTGTTTACTTTAATTGCTACTGTACATACATAGAGTTTTTTCCAAATTCCGTCTTAGCTGCAGGCTAGTTCCCCCGGGCAATTGGAGTGGTAATAGATAGTGACAGCTGAAACAGGGCAGGCTTGTAGGACACTGGACTGGGAGGCCAGAGATATACTCGCTCGCTCGTGAGAGTACTTGCCCATGAGACCCTCCCTCGCCCACGCCTGCAGGGCTTGTTATCAAGGCACCTAATTTTGCGACAAATACTGGCACCAAGCACTAAAATTGTTTATACACCTCAGATACATGAAGACAAGCCAAAAGATGAAAAGTGCTTTGAGACACTTGAATATGATTGATCTGAGTCACCTGACGAGGAGTCTTTAGATCCATTGTTCATGATTTAAATATTAGTAATTTTACGAGATATTTTCCGGCAATTTTGTAAAGTACAGTACACGTCCACTTGGCGCCAGCCTGCCCCCTCCCATATTCACTTGCGCGCTTATCCCGCTCAACCCCACCCTCCCCCGGTTTCGTCCTTTATTGATGAACCCATAGTTTCTAACTGTACTGTAGCTTGATGCCAAGAGTGGGATTTGCGCGAATTCTGGCAATTTTCATCCCATACGCGATTTAGCTGTCGAGCTGATGTACATACTTTGTTGAGTGACTCAGGGTGACTGGTTGAAGCGAATTCAAAATAGATACTGTACAGCATCTTTGTTCTTTGTTGTCTGCTTCTATCCATGTCTTTTTTGCAGGCAAAATTATCGCCAATATTACACAAAGGAATAAGAAATTTCACTTTTTTTTTATAAAGAAAGAGGTAAGAACAACTACTGTACTTCGTGTGTCAATTTTTATTTTAGCAATCTTTAAGTTGTTGAATCTTCCTTTAACAAAGAAAGGGGGCTTGATTTTAGTTGGGTCTGAGTCAAAAGCGCACACGCATTGTCCCGACTATGAGGTCACCTCCCTAAGGTAATCGCTGTCAAGAGCGCGCACGGGTCATCAGGGAAGAATTTTTCTTCTTCTTGCCATTGCGTAATTTTGCTGCGTATTTTGGGAGAGTTGGATCAATAGCAACCAATTTTCACAATCTGTTTGGAGTTACTTCCAAAATGATGGGCCAAGGACAATTAATCATGCGGGAAGCATCACTCAACAGTCAGCCGCAATTCAGTTCCAGAGATGCATGTGACACTTCGTAATTTTTTGCATGCCATGCAGCAGGATCATAACCAGGTTCAGCAACGCATCAGGGAGCTGCATAAAAATTTGGAACACCCAATAGCTCGGGATCTTCTGTATGAGGGGCTGCATCTGCAAATCAATGCTGAAAAAATTTATTCTCACACACGGGACAAGCCCCCTGTCGTACGACAGGCGCGTGTGAAGCAGACAGAAGAAGTTCACGATTAAAAAAGTCGGATGTAGTATATGTGCAGCATCTGGGCATGTGGCCAAGGTTACGGACTTTACAACTGTGCTGCATCGTTTGCAGAATCAAAATGATTCGTTTCTTAATTTCAGCGGAAAATTTTTTGGCGATTGGAGAAATCGATATTATCATGAGACTCCAACTTGAAGAGTTCGCAGAGTGTGCCATGTTATCGATTCAATGGCTTGGACGCCATAGTTTTACGAGATGCAGGAAGCGCGATCACGCCTGGGTGGAGTCCGAGGAGGAGAGTGACATGTCGTGGGAAGACGTGGAAAGAGAGGAGGAAGAAAAGGCGTGGATAAAGTTGGGCGACGAGGAAGTTGAATAGATCATGGTGGAATAAGCTTGAACCACTATTTTTATGAGGGCTTCCAACAGAGGGTACTGTAGAAGGGAATCGAAGATCTGCAATTAACGCAGGTTTTTAGGGAGGTGACCTCATAGTCGGGACAATGCGTGCGCGCTCTTGACTCAGACCCAACTAAAATCGAGCCCCCTTATCTTTGTTGAACGGATAAAGGGGGATTCAACAATTTAAAGATTGGGAAAATAAAAATCGACACACGAAGTACAGTAGTTATTCTTACCTCTTTATTCAGAAATTTCTCATCCCTTTATGGAATATTGGCGATGATTTTGCCTGCAAGAAAGACATGGATAGAAGCAGCCAACAAAGAACAAAGATGCTGTACAGTATCTATTTTAAATCCACTCCACCCAGTCACCCTGAGTCACGCAACAAAGTATGTACATCGGCTCGACAGCTAAATCGCGTATAGGATGAAAATTGCCAGAATTCGCGCAAATCCTACTTTTGGCATCAAGCTACAGTACAGTTAGAAACTATAGGTTCATCAATAAAGAACGCCCCCCTCCCCTAGAGAGAGGGTGGGGTAAAGCGGAAAGAGCGCGCAAGTGAATATGTGAGGGGGCAGGCTGGCGCCAAGTGGACGTGTACTGTACTTTACGAAATTGCTGGAAAATATCTCGTAAAATTACCAATATTTAAATCATGAACAATGGATCCAAAGACTCCTCGTCAGGTGACTCAGATCAATCATATCCCAGTTTTTCAAAGCACTTTTCATCTTTTGGCTTGTCTTTATGTTTCTGACGTGTATTAGTGCTTGGTGCCAGTATTTGTCGCTAAATCAGGTGCCTTGATAACAAGCCCTGCAGGCGGGGGCGGGGGAGGGTCTGATGGGCAAGTACTCTTAGGAGCGAGCGAGTATACCTCTGGCATTCCAGTCCAGTGTCCTACAAGCCTGCCCTGTTTCAGCTGTCACTATCCATTACCACTCAAATTGCCCAGGGGAACCAGCCTGCAGCTAAGACGGATTTTGGAAAAAACTCTATGTACAGTAGCAATTACAGTATATGTAGCATGATGGACATTATTATTTGCAAGCAAAAATAGCGCAAAAAAATTTTGATGCGAACTCGGACGATTCAGCAGTCGGATGACTGAAGACCGGTACCCATCACTTCTAGGCGGGTGATCACGGCGTGGATAGGGAGGGTCAAAAAACGCGTTTTTTGGTGACGTGTGAAACTGAGAAGTCAGCGAACAAAAAAAACAGCTACTGGAAAAAACTTCCTCCTTGTAATGAAAATATACCTTTGCTTTAGCCCAGCTCTCGTAAGACTATACAGTAGATGGCTATCGGTGCGAGAAACAGGGTCGTGTATTGAAACAGAATCAAAGATCACGCTTCGGAACGCAACACGTAGACGGGCTGGTCTACGGACGCAATGGGACCATGGTTACGGCTCATTGTTTTGCAAGCGAGGTCAGCCATTGGGGACACTGCCAGTTCCGCACGCGCTATGGTTCTAGTGACCTGTGTCCGCAAGTCCCGCACCCGTATATGCTTTCTACATGCCCATACGTTCTACATGGCTATAAGTTCTGTAGAGGGGCCATCCATGAAGGTCGGATTTTATGGATGGCACTTTCGAATCTCGATTTTTTCAATCACTTGTATTTTTTATTCTCGATCCCGATTTTTCTGGATCGAAAATTTCGAGATCTTTATCTAGTTCATGGAAGGGGTTTTCGTTTTGTAAAAGAGTCCACAAGAGAGTGATGATTGCTATACACACATTGCGAGGTAATGCCAGCTGATATGAACGCGTAAAGCACGCAAAGTTTATAGGGGATAGAAGAGAGGTAAATCCGGCCTGTTGATCAGTCGAGAGAAAATTTTCCTCGTCCCATATTGTCCCAGAGACATTTCTCAAAAGCAAATACTCGCACGACGCTTGCTGATTAATGTGCCAAATAATCCTCGATTTGTCGCTGAGGACGCAGGTCTCTTTGACATACTTACACTTTGCCACATTGCCCAGATTTGATTCCATGACGTCGTTAAACATCATGTAAACTTTTCCCTTGATGAGGATGCAGTCTATAGTGTCAGTGGAGATCTAAAAGAATGCAAGATTAAGAGGTCACTAGAAGCAGGACTGACAAATGCGAATGCGCTATGACGAGCTGGGAGGAGGACACTTACTCCGACACACAGGCAATAAACTCACTCAGACACCCAACTAACTTCATCTTCAGGCTGAAGTTAGGGACAACTGCATTTGTCTAGCTTTTTTTAACCTATTCTCCAACTTTAACAGAGAGCAAAATCACAAGAGACCACTCCAACCTAGTTTTCGAGCCGATGCAACGGGTCTTACCCACAAGCTTGATCAAGCGGCAACCTCACTAATGCAGCTCTCCTTATCTTCCAACTTCAACAGGCGGAAATCTCACTCATACGTACAACTCACGTTATCTTCAAGCTGAAGCGAGAAACAATAACTTCGTTTTTGAGCTGTCGCAATGGGCAAACTCTAGCCACATCTTGGAGGGAAACACCGATTAGTTGGCATTCCCCACATACTCATTGACTAACTTTTACAAAGGCAAAATCACAAGAGACCTTTAAACCCATCCTCTAAACTCAAATAATTCTAGCAAAAATTTTGAGCTTACCCAGGTTCCGTAATTGTTAAAATGACCATCTTGCCACTTCTCTTGAATTTCGTTTTAAGTCAAGGCGTAGTTGTCAGTACCAATCAGTTACCCGTGACTGCACTTTGAATTTTGCAATCTCGGCGCATTCACCTTCAGTGATTTCCTCCATTTCTTCCGTTTACCTCTTTTCGTACCTAAAATATCACAGAGTGCAGATTCGAAAAAAAAGAATCTGCATTGATTTAAAAGGCCCCTGACCAGAAAATAATACCTTTCCACTAAATACACTAAATATACACTAAATATGTACAAGACTAAACATGGAAATAAGGCTTACCCAGCACTCAAAAACCGGACGTAGGTCCACGCAGTAATCTTACGCTTATAACATCTGTAGGCAATGCTTTCGTGCTGCGACGTTTTTCTTGTATACTTGGACGGTCGCTTCCTTGATTGGCCCACGTTGTTCTTTCAGCATGGAACAATTTTGCTCAGGAGATAGATCGAATGCGAGATATTGAGCTTCGGAATTGCAAATCATTGGTATGCAAAAATTTGTCGGGAGCAACGCAGTCAGAATAGCGAGCCAAAGCGTAATATGCTTCTACTCCATGCTGGACAAGTTAAATTTTAGAGTCCCAGAACAAGAAATCTCAGTCATAAACCAAGTCGCAAATACTATATCTGCACACCAGCTCCCAGCCGATCAAGCTTACCACACTCACAAAATTTTAGAATTTTCAGATAATAATTTCGGGATTTGGAACAACTTCTAATTAAGCACGTATACTATCGTCGCCACCAACGTTACAGTTGAAAAACAGGACAAACTGACTAACCCTGTGCACGGAAGCCGCGACAAGCAGCTAAAAAGTCGCCTGGCAGACCAAGGCAAGAATGCAAGGGTATTAACGAGGAAGGGCAGGAGGCAATGAGCGGTCGCAAATGATTTATGATTGGCTGCTCGACCCAGCCAAATTGCAAGTTCAACAGCCAGCATAGTTTATTTCAGTCAGACAAGGGCAGGCAAAGGGTGACCGCAAATGACTTTTGGTTTATTGTAAACGGACGCAGAATCGACTATGAACGCGAAGCTACGTGCCCAGTGTAGCGAGAGAGAAACAACGGCCGCGCCCGTCGTCAGTTGTCGCACTCCAGCTATGGCAGCTATGGCTGCGCTCTTGTCACATAACCCCTTGCATACAGTACATGCCACCTTTTTTTGCACGCTGGCTGTTTGGGCCCATACTGTATTGATGTCTTTAGGCGAACCGCTAGCCGAGATAGCGCGCAGAAAAAAATATACCCTATTCACCAAATCACCGTGTAAGTTCCTCACAACCTAACGAGGATTTCAAGAGATCTAGAGCCTCAATCACATCGCGAAGCCATCATTTTTAGTTAGATAATTCATTCATCTCCGCACTCGAAAAATTCTGATCACCTTTCTGTTACAAGGGTCGACCTGATGACGACAAGCTTCAAGTCTTGACCCCTACTGTTAAGTGTAAGTTCGATACATCCTTTAGTGGTGATAGTGATGCAACAGTGCTTTTTTTGTCCGCACTTAATTCACGGAATTATCGCAAAAAACGTTTTCTAAAAAGTGGCTGGGCGATATTGGCCGTATCAAGGGCGTCAACATCATCACTGATGGGTATTTTCACAACATAAAAGTTTTTCGACCTTCCGAAAATTTTCAAGACAAGGTTTTCTTAATGAAAAGGAATAACGGATAAGGGTCAAATACTGAGGTGCCAAATCCTGCCAAAACTTTTCCTTGACTGCCACAAATTGTGCCCATATCCGATTATCTTATGACCTGCTCTCACAGCCTTCAATTTCCGCCAAAATGACATATGCCACGTCTGGCAACGCTGATCAACGGTCTGTATAAGCAGGGTTGCCAGACGCTCAAAGTGAATCCCGTCGCACGTGACCCTAAGAACCTTCACAAAACCTTCATCATTTATCCAAAAGCCGTCAATAATTCCCTCACAAAAAAAACGCTTGCGGTATCAACGAGCTGGAATCACAACGAGGCCAGACAAAAGGAGCACCAAGCAATCACTGAACAGCGCCTTGCTAGCTTCATTGAACATTTCTTCGATGAAATCTAATGGCTTATAAGCATAGTCAAAAACAAGATTAGTACCTACCTCCAGTTTCTTCAACCTCATCATCAGTAGCGTGTATCTCAGAATTAAACATTTTCCCCATTGGCGCAATAAAATTATGGGGCTGAGCACCAGGAACTTTTAACCAGAACCTTGAGAACAAGACAGAATCTACATGCTGCGTCACACACGAGTCCATGACGCGTTTTTTTAAAATTAAGACTAACAGAAGTAGTACCCCCTTAGTGTATGGTGAAGCAAAAGTCAAGAATATATTTTCAACCCGCCATCCATATGGAGATACACATAAAAACTTGTTGCTTCGGCGATATAGCCCATATCTCCCCGACCCTTGGTCCTGGAATGATCCAAGAAATATCAAGATGATCCCAAAATGATGAGCTATAGAATTTTCTTTTTTAAGTTCTCCTAGGTCCCATCATTCGTGAGATCCAGCCAGTAGTGAAAACTCAGATTTCTTCACAAAAAACTTGGGCTTATACTTAAAAAATGAAAAACAAACCTCAAATGATAATTTCACCAGAGATGCTCCTTGGTGTGCAGATGCTACAATATGACTGTGCTGTATGCATTATCAATGCATCTGGAGGAGACAATTGCAAGGGTGTGAATTTTTGTAGCATCTTTTTTGGGCCATGCTTGTCTTATGCGCTGGATCCTCTTATAGGATCCGTTTTTTCCCCTCTGCTTTTTTTGTCATACAGAAAAATTGGCTTGTTGTAGCCACGCAATAGATTCGTAAAGGTCATTCAGGCACAAAAGCGTGTGGTTTAAAAACATTAAGTCACCTGATTCTTACTAGTAATCTCGCCATAAAGTTCGGATATATTGATTCGTCCCTTTTATAGTAAAGCTGTGTACACAAAGAAAAAAGCTTGAATTCACGGAGAAAGCCGTGCACTTGCACAAAAAATTGGGACCGATAACAGGAAGCGGATCGATTTGGAGCTTTTTTTGCCTAGTGTAGAAGGTGTTTAGGAAAATCCCCTCATACCTCCACGAAATGGCAAAAACCTTCACCAAAACCTTCACAGGCCAGTCCCCTCCACAAAAACCTCCGCTAGGCCAAAATCCCGTCAAAAATGACGGGGAACCTTCACATCTGGCAACCCTGGTACAGCACATGGGCGCGTTTCCCTTTCCACAAAAGGTGGTTTAGTTAGCCGTACCGAGCACACGACACGACAGTACCCAGTAGTCTGCTATAGGCGGTACAAGGTACGTCGCTAGCGCCACCTAGCGAGCGCACCAAGGCCTCCTTTGACGCCGTTTTGTGCAATATGTAGCAGTCGGAGAATATCCAACAATTTCTGCTTCCTCATTAATTCGGGCCCGCGTGATCAAAGAATGACGCGGCATGACAAACTCTAACGATAAGACCTGTCGAAAATGGGAAACTGAACTAAAGCAACCACAAAACCTTTCTCATTCGTTTTTGGTCTTTTTAACGGTAAGGTTGTTTTCGGCTTTCCTTTTCTTGGATGCGCCCTCTGTTGTGGCTCGCGTGGCCATCCTCCACGGGGAGTGCTCTTCTGTTAGATGCTGCGTAATGTCCCTCACTGCTTCCTAGATTTCCTCCGTGCACGACGAATAGACAAGCACGGCAGCCTCGATGTCTCGCGAACAATGCCTTCGATTTTCGATTGTCCTAACATTATCGTCCACCACGTCTCGAAGAGACCAAACAGAGCCGTCTCGGCCAGACAGCCTCGACCACTAAAGCATTTGACCGCCTCGGGGCCCGATTTGTTCACCTTGAGCGCAATCTCTTTGACGGCCTCAGGCAGGACCAGCAGATTCGAGCTCGATCTCTACTTTCTTGTGAGTGCCAAAGGACCGGCTTCTACATCGACAAAACTTTCTTCAGGAATGGACTAATTTCTGACTTTCTTCTTCTTGGATGAAGAGTATTGCACTATTGAAAGAGGCAGCAAATCGAAATTTTCTTTTGACCTCTTGGTCAAAGTGAAGGTTCAAGCTTTTTTTGGAAAATCTCAAAAAATCTAGCAGAATTCGAAAATTTCACTGTACTCTAAGCGCTGACCACTGCTGACCAATTGGTGAGACGCCTCTAATATTTTGCACAGAGCTTTCTTTTGCACCTAGGAACATGTTACAATTTTTCGCTTTCCAAAGTTCGACTTAACGGTTGGCGATGTTCCGTTGTAAGTCAAAAGCGGCTATTTGTGATTATGATGGATTTCCATAGTTTTATTGTGATTAGCACTAAATTTGCGACACGCGCTTTACTACTAATTGCATTCAGTGAAAACTGCATGCAAAGAAAGAGGGCAAAAACGAGACACACAAAACAGCACGAGCATCGAAATGCGAAAGACTCGAGACATGTTGTGACCATTGCCGCTTGGGGGGCGCCTGAGATTCCTAGGGGTGTGGCTTGGGCGATTGGCTCGGTGAGGAGGAGCCAGGGCGGTATAAGAGCAGGCCGCCGGGAGAGATCGGCTCTCTCTTGCTTGTTTTTCGCTCGATTCGGTTCCATCTGTTTTGTTCTGAATTTGCGGGGAGCCACTTCTTCCGTGTTGTCAACCCCCATTGACAGAATCGGGGGGCAGGCCAGGCGCCCGCCAGGGACTTCGATTAGCATACTCTCAAAGGGCCTCTGCGGTCGTCGTTTCCTTTGGTTCATACTGGAAGAGTCCAGGAGTTGACTCCAGGGCAGGTACTTGGTTTGTCTGCGTATTGGTCTGGGGGTAAGATCTAGGACGGCTGAGACATCGTCGTGCTTTGTTGTGCTTCGTAAAAGATCCTCTGGTATTGACAGACGTCTTTACTGCGCCATCGACAGTGGAACTGTTCGCCAGCGTAGGCATCTCAGGACCGGGTGCATTCGACCCGCAGCCAGGCTAGTGTAACATTGCACAGAGCAGTTGCAGGCACCCTTGGGGAGGCGCGGCATACACGCCTGAGGGGTTTGTTTGGGAATCGGGGTCTTAGTGATCGTCACTCTGCAGGAATAAGCCTTCCTACCAGGCTTGGGCTATTGAAGACCTTGGACCGCTCGCTTGTAAGATCAGCCCGAACCCGCCGGTACGAGTGCGAAGAAGAGCTGTCGCACGCACCACACCCAAACGTAACAATGTTGCAATGAAAGAGGGCATAAATATTGACACAAAGTGAGTGAACAGATTGAGATCTATGTATGGAGGTATGTAGATTTTATTGCACCCTCTGAGATTTTCCGGTGAAGTGATTTAAAGGCTTTACTTATGAGTGAGTTACGACTTATTTTCACTGTTTCTTTTTGTAAAGATCAGTCACGTTGGATGCTTCATTTGGCGAAAGCGAAAGCGTGTACATATTGTCGGAAAAACAAACGTTTCTTCGTCAGAACGGGGTAGAAGTGGCGGACAAGCATTTGCAGCGCCACGCATACAAAAATTTCACATTTTTTAAGATCTACTGTAGAGCGACTTATTGCTCTTTGATCAAGTGAGTAAATATTCTTTTAGATTACATACTATTAGATTTTGTAGTGTCCTGATACCTCTACTAGGTTTGATTACGATAAGTAGGTATAAGTGCTTTATGGCAACACCGTAGTACCCGATTAGTAAGCGAAGTTTCTAGTCTCAATTTGCTATGCTTGTTTCAAAAAGCATTTGGTTTTCATTTCTGACTGAATCGTAATAAGCTGTGTTAGAGAGATTTAATTTTTCTAAAAGGCTCATGAATTGATCGCGAAAAAGAATTGGAATAAATTCTATGAAAGCTTCTTTAAAAAACTTTACTGAATCGCTCAGAGACAAGCCTTATATTAGGTTTCTTCCAAAGACATAATTAGGAAGGCTTTTTTTGAAACGATCACATTTAGCCAAAATCTATTTGCTAGTGCAATGGATTCTGTTGACACCTGTTGCCACGAGAAGCAGCGATCAAACACAGGCAAAATTTTTGGAAACGAAAACGATGTGGTAGGCGAAATAAACGAGGCGAAGGCAGGATTATCTACTGATAAAAAAGAACTTGATCGGGTAAAAGACTTCAATGTACAATATGCCACATACATATTCTTGGAGTGGCAGACCTGGCGAACCTTATGACCATGGATACTGCGGGTAAACTGTGGCGCTGGCAACGTGGGGCGTTTCAGGGACTGTTGGTCGAATAAGTAAACGGCAATTGGAGCAGATGGTACGGCGGGTGGCCCGACGATCGGCGCTTGAATGATACAAAGCGCTCCAGGTGCGATAGCACTGACAACTGGCAGATGGGCGGCAACATTGAGCACAACGGGAGCGGAAGCAGGAGCTGGCCTGAGACCCGCCAAATGACTGATCTTGCAATTGTTGCTGCAGTTGTTGATTCTGTTGTTGCTTGACTTGATGGGCGATCGCCAGCTGTTGTTTGTAGTTGGCGAGGGGATTAGCCAATGCACCGAGTTGGTGGGCCATAGTGATGAACGATCTGTGCTGGCGTTAGATCTTGGCAATGCAGATTTTTGATGAAATAGCGCTTGAATTCAAGGAACTCTATTCTCCTCTCAGCATAAGTTAGAAGAAAAAATTGAACCTGTTTTGATAGCAGACATTTCAGGTCAAACGGTAGACTTATTATCCTTGAGTACACACGCACACAGAATTTTTGGTGGCAATTTCAATGGGCTGGGACAGAACTTATGCCGCAACCTGTATACTTCGGGCTTTACTGTAACATACAGTTACTGTACCAAAAACTAAAATCTTTCACGAAACTGTAAGGAAGTGGCGCAGCAAGTTTTGAAACATCGGAAAGAGCGGTTTGAAACAATGTATAAAAATTAATAGGGAAAACCTTACTTTGTAAACTCTTCATCTTGGCTCATAGATTTGAATAATGCGTGCACAAAATGTCAAAATTTTTTTGACTTTTAAGATTTTTGACATTGATCTAGACTGAGGCCAAAAATTTCTTGGACATTGATATTGACTTTGACGAGATTCCGAAAACATACGATTTACGATCCATTCCCTACGCGTGACTGATTCGTCGCTTAAATCAGCAGGCGTTTGTAAAGCTGACGATTACAACCATTTGGACGTATTAGGAGCGTCATCGCGCATTCGCGGCCTATGCAGAATGTGCAACTGGGCCTCTTCACGCTCTGGATCAAACTCGTTTGGGTCATATTCGTTGTCTGCCAGAGCAGCATCATCGATTTCAAATTCATCACCAATAACATGGGAATGCATCAAGCTAAAATTTTGCTTATTCCTCTTGCACTGCGCACATATGGATCCTGGATGCTGCAGGGGCTTTATGAATAGGCATTTTTTCCAACCATTTCTCCTTCATCTAAGAGTTCGCTCTGCTTCTTCGCGCCCTATCTGAAACATGCATCATGCTCATCAAGAAGAATGTTACTTACTTGTGTCTGTCACGAAGTACTACCTGCCATGTGAAGCGGTGCATGGCGTGGTGGCTGTTCAAAAGGAGTCATCGAAAGAATCATATTAATGAAACGCCAAAAGCGAGAGTGAGACAACACTTACAATAAATAAAATTTTTCAAAGGGTCAACTTTCTCTGGCTGCATGAAATTGCGTGAGCGGAATATCTGAAAGAGGTCGAAACGTCGAAGTGCATTCGTGGATAGACTCGCCCTTGGATAAATCCAAAGTGAATTGCAACAATACACTCATTTCGGCATCAGGAGCGGTTGCAATTATCTGAGATCGACTGCAGCGTGGGTGGAGGAGTGACAGCCACTATGTACTGTGCGGGAAGACGAGAAAGCTAATCTAGCAGTCAAAAAGTAAAATACGCTGAATAATTGTTTGATGGCTGGTGGGCGGCGTGTGAGGTGTCGCTGTCTCTGAGGTTTGTTGGTGTTGATATCCAATGGCTAGTATTTCGCGTCAAAAAAAGGCGAATGATGAGAATATAAAACATAAATTGTTCACACATGAAGCCCAAGCGGGCGGCTGTAGCCAGTTTCTAGTTCTATTGCACACAATACTCCAGTTTGAGTTCAAGTAATAGTCCGTTTTTTGCAAGGGTGCAAGATGGCGGATTCATGTAGCTGTTTAGCGGTGTTGGTGAAAGGCTGTCAGAGGATAAGCAATTTTGTTGTGGCCTCCATGAGTAGATTTAGGTGCTTCAACAGGTGATCGTGCTTCTGCTTGCTGCTGTGCGTTTTAGCAACTAATCGAAAGTCGCCACGATAAACGATAACACGATAAACACGTGGAGCCGCATGATGCAGAAAGTAGACAGCCTGTGATAAAGGGAAAATGGCGCGCTAGTGCAATCATTGTACTTTTATAACCCTGCGCTAGAATTAACCTTCTCTTCGCTCGGTAAGCTCTGCTGTGTTCATGAAATCGATATATTTGATCGGCCATTTTTTGAGAAGGTGTACTTCTATTGCCATTATCACACATCTTTGTGCCTGTTCTGCTAAATCACAGCTGCGGTGGTCGCAATCGTGGCCTTGGACGGGGTGGTCGTAGTCACTGGCTTGGATCAGGTGATCGTAGCCATGGCTTTGGATTCAGTGGTCGTAGTCGTGGCCTCGAACGACACGCAAAATCCACGCGTTCATGAGCACCTCCATTTCTTGAGCGGAGTGATCAAACACAATCTCGATTGCTGGCGCAGAGCGAAAGACATTGGCGGGGCGCTTATGACAAGAACCCGGATCGGGTCAGGAACTTTCGGGTCCGGTCGGGTCGGGTCAGGTCAGCAAAATTTCGGATTAGGTCACTTTTTTAAAAAATCGGGTCAAACGGGTCAAAAATACAGAAATTTTGCGAGTTACTACTATAAGTAGCTACAGAGACCTTTTCGTAGTTGTTCGACTCCAGGATTTGCAGTATATGCTTTATGAATGCATGCACAAAGTCTTTCATTCCACGTTCTCATTCTGCGAAACTTCCGAGAATGTGAGACGAATTGTGAGCTGTGAGAATGACGAATTTTTCTGAGTAATTTCTGCAAAGGAAAGGCTCCAAATGTGAGAGTTCTCATGAACATTCTTGTCAACTATGATGAATTGCCGGGACTAGCCATACTCTATCATAGGAAGGAATTAATAACTTTTAGCATGTCGTAGGGGTATCTACAATCACATTTGATTCCTGAATATGACATAACTTCCTGGGTACACTTGGCTGGGAGAGCAGTATAGTCTGTGCCCAAACACTAAATATGTACCAATAATAGCCCTCTTGACCACCATCCATGTTAGCATTGCAAAACACTTTACTGTGTTCAAAAGTCATAGGTACCCTCATATCCCTCCATCAGTAGTGGAGGTTCTGACAGGAGCTAGTGTCTAGCACAACATGACTTTGTAAGCAATATCTTTTGTGAAGACAAGATGCATCTCCAGCGTGGGGCTCTTATGTATTTAGGTATTTCTTTGTTCAACCAATGATAAGCTGTCTTAGACTCCAAAAGTTATGACCGAGTTGTCTCTATTATTCACGCTTATTATTCGGATTGGTTAAATCTAGTCTCCAGTGAACAGACCCTGGTCACTTTTAGATCTACGGTTTTCAAAAAATTATTTGACCACTATTGTGGGAAATACAGTATGAAGGAACGTTATTGCATTTACTAAGGATAAATAGCTAATAACAAAAGATGAAGATTCGCGTGCGTGAGATGTCTTCATCTCACATTTCCTCACAGTCACCTTTACACCAACGCCACCACGTTTTGACGATTTGTGAATGGTTTTAATCGCGCGGAACTTCAACTACTTATAACGAATTCGGGTCAACCCGACCCAAAATTTCGGGTCAGAGACTTCCGGGTCGGGTTGGGTCGTGTTGACCCGATCTGTCGGGTTGAACCCGACCTGATCCGGTGTCTACTTATGACAGTGTGAACGACAGCGTTCACTGCGCGCTTATGACAGCGTGAACGACAGTGTTCACTGTGGGGGGGGGGGGGGTTTAGATGTACTCATAGTCTTTTCAATCTATCTGTGGCCGCCGCCAGCAAGTCGGGCCGTGGCGCTAGGCTATCGGCTGCATACACCAACCAGGAGAATTAAAAGTCGAGAAACGACGAGGCCATGGATCCTGCGCATCTTTATGCTAGGACCGCGTAAAATTTCAAATGTCGTGGTCCCGTCTGCTGCACGAAGAGTCGTCAAATGTAGGATATCAGGATATCAGTTATATTTGTCAAGCTGACAATGAGTGAGATTTTTGACACATTTTAATCAAGCTTTGCCCCCAAGGGAAATGACAAGAGGTGAAACTGAAAGTGAAGGAATGTCATGACGCAAGCCGCCTAACCTTATCGACGCATAGAAAAAGAGTTGTGCAGCTAACTGTTGACTATAAATTTAACGTGCCGCAGTAGATTCTATTTTTTCGGTGCGAGGATTTTTAAACAAGCATGAAGGTGTCCCATGTTATGATCCTTTCACTGCTGGCTAGTGAAAGCGATAGTGGTGATGATTTTGTCGACGTCGACCCTGGGCCCCGTTGCATAAACGTCATGCCAAGTCAACTTGTTTATGCCGACTTTTATGCCGACTTCGTTCATGCCAACTCATTTGCCCATGCTGTAGCATATAACTGCGTATGACACTGGTATCGTAGGAGCGAGCGCGTAGTCGAAAAGTCGGCATAAAACCGGAAAAAAATCCAAGCAACCTAGAACGAGCTTTGGCGAGTGTGTATTTTCATGACAACTTTTCGAATTGAGCGCCCGAATGAATAAGCAGCTAGGACATTTCTAGAAGAATGTGTGACGGCATGGATGATGGATGGAGATCAAAAATGTAGGTACAGTATGACTATCATAGCCCGGGCCCACTCACTACCCACCACCATCACTATAAAGTAGAAAATTGGGGCCGAGTTTCGTGTTTCTAATCGCGTGTCCGTGGCCCTTTACTTGTTGCCACAGTGATTGCCTGTTAGCTCGGATCGTCATGTATAGGTATTTACCGTGATTTGAACATGATACGGGTTTTGGATTTATTGACGAGTTCGGGCGACGATAACGACAGCGATGATCAGCTCGGTCCGCCGCCGCGTCGTCGTCGAAGGATTTTCAAGCCACGAACTAACTTTATCCTACCACCAATCGATAATCAATGCCGCGCTCGTCTAAATGATGCCCATGTGGAGATGATCGTGGAACGACTAGCGCCTTTTATTCGCCATAAGACCAATAGAAATTTTGCCCTCTCGCCAGAGCAACAAATACGATTATCCCTTCGCTTTTTGTCGACGGGTGACTATTTTCGAACTGTAGGCGATGCCCACGGTGTTCATAAATCGACGTTATCCCGAGCTCTTCATCGTTTTGTCACCGCAGTCAACCGTCATTTGTACGCTGGGCTGATTGATTGGCCCACAACAAGAGAGCAAGCACACGGCGTTATGGAAAAGTTCGAGGATAAAGCTCGCGTGCCCAACGTTTTTGGATGTATTGACGGCTCGCACGTCGATTTGGTCAATGTCCCGAAAGATATCGAGGCTCAGTTCGTGAACCGTTATGGAAATCATTCCATCAATGCCATGTTCGTCTGTGGCCCCACCTTACGGTAGGTGCAGTGAGACCTTTTTTGTTTTCTCGGTCAAGGAATAGTAGTGCGGCCATAAATAAAAAATTTGACCAAGCAAATTCATGCAAATTTTTCGAAATGGGTTTTTCTAGGTTTTATTATGTCTCCTCACGGTGGCCTGGTTCAGTGAGTGATCAACGCGTATTGCGGAACAGCAACTTATTTGGGCGATTGGAAACTGGATGGCGGCCAGGTTGGATTCCTGAAAACGGCGTCCTGCTTGGAGATTCTGGTTACGCCAACACGGATTACCTGATCACGCCGCTGCTTCATGCCATAACGCCTCAAGAAATTCGTTTCAATCAAAGTCATAGAAAAACGCGTCACTTAATTGAGTGCGCCATTGGAGTGCTGAAGCAGCGCTTCCGTTGCCTTTTGCTGCCTCAACATCTGGCGCCAGCTTTTGTTGGCGAGATCGTGCGTTGTTGTTCCGCTCTGCACAATCTATTGATGGGCCCAGACGAGGCAGCTTTATTCTTGGAAGACGACGATTGGCGCCCAGATGACAACTTGGACAGCACTTACGACGAGGGCGATAATGATGGACAGATGAATGCGAATCTAACGCGCAGGCAAGAACTGGTAGCAGGTTTTTAGATCACTCTTGAAACTATAGTTTTGTTGACGGTGTTGTTATGTTGCTGTTTCGCACGAAATGGGATGCGCTGTTTTCAGTTATGTGTTGCTATCTATGTCAGAGCCACGATTTGGTAACTCGTATCCATTTGGTTTTCAACTATTCCACTGGTAATTCACTCAACATTTTTACGTAAAGCATCAATTTCCAACGCTAGCTTCCTGTTTTTCAAGATCAGATTTTGCTTCTGCAAATACAATATGTCACTTTTCAACTTGGCCTGCTTTCGTTTTTCTCCTTCCAATTCGTCGACTTTGCGCTTCTCGCTGGGCATCGTCTCCGCCACCGCTGTAGTGGAAGCTGGAGAAAAAGATAAGGGAAGTCAAGAAACGACGCGTAGAAAACGAGTCAGTCAATAGGATGCATCAAACACAGTCACCTTACCTGATTTTGCAAAGCGACCACCACGAGGCGCGGGTGACTGATTTGATGACGATGTCCAGTTAGGCGATGGAGATCGATTACTGTAGAAAGGCGATGAGCGCGATTGAATGAGCGATTGGCTCCCCTCAGATAACTGTGATGGCTGACTGATCGTACTGACGATTGATAAGGCATGAGATGACGTAGCTCGTCTGAAACGGGTCTGAGTGTGTACATGTGCAGTAGTGGCGGAGTTTTCCCTGCAACACTCACGCCTTCGGTGCAGAAACATAGTCTTGGCCATCCCACTGCTCGTCGACGGGCAATCCTTCCACCGCAGCTGACTCAGGACCCAATATTTCCAGCACAATTTTGTCCAACTTGCTGTAATCTTGACCTTGGGAGCCAGATCGCGCGAACTGATCTCGTTTCTTTGTAGTATCTGACTTCATATTGCCCCACACGGATCTTCGTAGGTGTGTATGTCCTTTTTCAGGTTCCACTGAAACAGAAGAAAAACATGATGATGCCAATACTGCTGCTTACTTGCTACTCGGGCGCTTTTGCACTTTGTCCCCCCAATCTCTTCAGTCCAGTCCATCCTAGCCTAAGCCTAAGGCTAAGATAAGCCTAAATCCAGCCAACCCTAGCCTAAGCTTAAGCCTAAGCCTAAGCCCCAAATCCAGCCCATCCATGACAAAGTGCTATGTCCCTATCCTATTTGGGCACACCCGCATTCGGACTCTTATCAGCATTGATAATTTACTAAATTCTTAGATAACTATGAAAAATACTCTCCAAAACTATTTCGTAAAGGCACTTACCAGCATCAAAATCATACTCGTTCTTGCAAATGGCGATTATCTCCTCCCACTTCTTTCTCTTGCTATCAAAGGTGATTCCTTTCGATGTATCAAATTGACTGAACAGGTCGTACTTCCTTTCGTTGATCAGTCGGGCGATTATTATCTTCTGAGTCTCGGATAGTCGGACGTTTTTTGGACCCATTCTTAAAATCGACCAATCCGACTTTCTTCGACCAATTCGACACGTCGACTGATATCCGCTACGTCAACAACAGGTCTGCGGGTAGCTCTTACCGATTTGATGCCCCTGAAGATACTGGTTCAGGTATGCCGACTAGATGCGCCCCTTGCAATTAAATGCCATAGCGTGCGCAAATGAGTTGGCATGATAGAAGTCGGCATAAAAGTCGGCATAAAGAAGTTGACTTGGCATGACGTTTATGCAACGGGGCCCCATAACATAACATATAAATATATAAAAAAACAAAAAAAAAGTTTATTTGGACGAAACTTGGTTTATGTGCAATGATGCCTCTAGCCGAGTATGGCAAGACCAGCGAGTGCAAGCAAATCCAAACGAGGATAGACATCCTAATTATGGCTTGTCCTTCGGTCTGCCAGATGCCAGTAGCGGCGGCAAACGCCTGATAATTGTAAATGCGATCGAGATATCAGGCCCTGTACCCAACGCCCTCTTGGTGTTTCCTTCAAAAAATCCAGTGGCACCTGAAGACTTCCACAAAGATATGGATTCGCATAGCTTCGATAAACGGTTTAAAGAAAGTCTTCCACCGAACCTAAAGTCTAACTCCGTTATAATCATGGATAACGCGCCATACAATTCCAGAAAAGAAAATTCTGTAAAAAGGGACCCGCGCAAATCTGCCCTTATAACACGCCTAACAGAGATAGGTTTTTTGCCCGATTACCTGATCAAACACTAGTCAGCGCTCCAGCATCTATGACAAAGAAAAGAACTATGCTTTGGCAGCAATATCGCTCTCAGTTCGAGTATTACCCGCGTTGACCATTCTTGGCATCACCTATGAGGACTGATAAGAAACCCTTAGAACCCAGTTTTCTGACGATCTCACGTGTGAGTGAGAAGAATATGATTGGACTTGTGGGAATTCGACAAGTCTTGACAAGAATTCGGTTCGTATGATTTTCGCCATGAACTTATAACAATTCTTATGAGTCTTTGCAGGCAATAAGCATCGTGATCCAGAAGTGATTAGCAAACAGGCTCGTCCCAAGTCTCGATTGGTTGTCTATCCGGCGTTTGCACTCATTTTTTCTTTACATTGCACGCTCTTATCAGACCTGCGAGAATTCGTTTAGGATCTCATATCAAAACCGCCTCATCATGTGCGCACGTGCCCATGGTTTTTGTGCCCACATTTCAAATGCGAGTCAATCAGATTTCAGCTTCGGCGGGAACAATCATCCATCATTTGGTCTTTCAATTTAAACATTGACGGATTTTTTTTCCGTAGCGTCCTTCATAACTGAGAAAATGATAGAACGTGGATCCATAGAAAATCAAGCGAGCCAAAGAATTCTTTGTAGAAGAAGAAATTTGGTCGACCGATACAATTGCTTTGAAGGTACATACAGGTAAGTGAATTACGAGAGCAAACAATAATCAGTAAAAACTGTTACCACTTTTGCATGCAGGTCCTAACTATCTGATAATGTATGGAATCGAGGACAGAGGAGCATTTATCGCTGGAATCGGCAACAAGCATCTTTTCGAGCCACCCCCACTGATACCTCGTGTCATAGATTTTTTCATTTAGTAAAATAGCTCACAATATTTTACTTTCCAGGTGACACGTAACAACCGAATCTACAGGATACTTCAATCCATTGGACAGCTCACCATTCTGTCGCATTCAGGAACCAAACGAACACTCAGGTCAGTACATTTATTAATCAACCGTTCATGTGGGCATTGTGTGTTGGGATTATCTCTTGAGGTATTTAAGGTAGTGAAGGGGGCGCGGTGCCCCCCATGCCCCCCCACTGGTCAGGTACATTGAGATGTCTGCTAGCGCCGGACGAGAGCAGTCGCGGCCTTTGTGTTGTAGTGTGGCAGGCGCGATTTGATCGATCGGTGTTGTTTGTCGATAGCGTCACGAAATTTTTTGGCCAGCTCCATTCATTGATGGATTAAGATGGCGAAGTTGTTAACGACAGAACGTGGCGGTCGAAAGCTAATTTTGAATGGGTACGCGTACGTTTTAAAGAAAAAAACCTCGGCGAAAATGGTTTGGGATTGCGATCAAAGAAAGTCCCGGAAATGCAATGGCTCAGCCTCGACGGCGCTGGTCGTATCAGAAGGCGATACAGTTGTAGAATGCGGTGAACACAATCACGAGCGTGATCCCGCTAAAGAGGAAATAATTCGAGGGAAAAATGTGTTAAAACGGAAGGCTACAGAATCGGTTGAGTCGACGGACGCGATTGTTTCGGAAGTAGTCGGCGGAACAACTATTTTGGCGGCGGGAGGATTGACTCGGGTAGAAACAATGAAGCGAAACGTACGTCGATACCGATCGTCGAAGTTTGGTCCATCGCCGAAATTTATTTCGGAGTTAATTATTCCTGAAGAATTTAAACAAACAAAGGATGGCAAAGATTTTATGCTTTTGGATGAGTTTTACGGCGACGGCACGCGCGTGATTGCTTTCGGAACGAAATCAAATTTGGAAAAACTGAAATCCTGCAATTTTTGGATGGCCGATGGTACGTTTGCTGTAGCACCGACGTTATTCAGTCAGCTATACACGGTACACGGACTAGTCGGTGGCGAAGGTTTCCCGTTTATCTATGCTTTATTGATGGACAAGAAGAAAGAGAGCTACTTAAGGCTGTTTGGGCGGATTTCGGCTATGATCTCGGATATTTTTGATGAAACACCAGCTGTAGATGTGATCGTTACCGACTTCGAACAAGCAGCAATATCTGCGATGGATCAGGTTTTCAATCGAGGCGTGGAGGCCACGTTGCTGCACGGGTGTTTCTTTCATTTGCGGCAGGCTATACAGCGCCGAGTGCAAGAATGTGGTTACAAGGGTTTATACGAAAGTAATTTGGAATTTAAGACGAAGGTCAAGATGGTGGGCGCTTTAGCGTTTGTACGAGGTCACGAAGTTTTGAACTATTATTTGCAATTAGAACGCTTATTTGCGCTGCAAGAGTCAGAAGTTGGTAAGGCAGCTTTGAACATCTTGCGTTATTTTGGTCGAATATACGTTGGAATCGACGATCAAGGCCGAAACATGACTCCGATGTTTCCAGTAAAATTTTGGAACAATGTTTTGTTAACGGAAAGTGATTTTCCATGCACAAACAACATTGTTGAAGGTTGGAATCATAGGTTCTCATTGAGAGTGGGCCATGCGCATCCGAATGTTTGGAAACTATTCGAAGCTATTCAGAATGAACAGGAATACATGGAGCGTTATTACGAAATGGTGATCTCTGGAAATGGAAAGACAGCTCAAAAAAAGTATGAGGGAATTCACGAACGCCTGAAACAAACGGTTGGTTTGTTTGGATCTGTGCCTTTCGATGTGTATTTACGAGGCATCGCTAATAATTTCTGAAAGTATGATTTGATTGCGGTTGTGTCATTCAATATGATATTCCCGTTATTCTGAGCCTTTGCTTCATGTTTGTTGTTTACTTTGAAATTCAGAGTGAGTTCAGTTTAATGTTTTGCTATTTAGGTTAGGTTTTGAAGATTTGTTCCAGTTCTTATTGTGGATAATGAGAAACAAACTCAAAGTTCTCCTAGTTTTCTTCCTAGTTTCAAAATGAGTGAGGTGGTTGACTGTGGGCGGAGGAATGTTGCAGGAGACTATGCAAAACCGCAGGTATAGAGCAGAAAAAGCGCTGTTGGCTGGGTGTTTTTATCTTTAGTTCTACTTGCAGTCCCAATCTTAGGCCTAGGGGTTACCTTAGGCTTAGTCTACCTTTGGCAATGCGCACAAAAGGCTTCAAGCAAAAAAGGCGCTAGTTGCAGATGCTTGCAAACTTGTGGCTTGCACGGAAAGAGTCTTTGCGACTGATTTGAGGCTTAGGCTTAGGTGAATTTTTGGCTCGAAAATGGTTCAGGCTTAGGCTTAGGGTAAATTTTTTTGGGCGGCGGCAATAGCACCGAGGCGCCGAAGGCGCCGCAGGTGCGCCGCCGCCCCAAAAAATTACCTAAGCCTAAGCCTAAGCTTTTTCGACGCCAAGAATCCTCCTAAGCCTAAGACTAAAACAGTCGCAAAGGCCTTTTCGTGAAAGCCCAAGTTGCAAGCGTCTGTTTCCCTGTTCATAGTTGCCAGTTGCATGTTCGCAAAATTTGAATTTCGCGCGTGGGGGGCAATTGTCCGAGGGGGCAATTGTCCGTGATTCGGCTGTATATGTATATTTTCCTTGTGCACAGCGAGAGGTTGCAGAATGTTATCTCTTGAGGTTTTTAAGGTAGTGTAAGGTAGGGGGATGTATGTATTTTCATTGTGCAGAGCGAGAAGGTTGTATCGTGCAAAAATGTGCACAATAAGAATATATAATTAAGGATTTGAGTTAGTGCCGAATCTGGATCGAGACACTGGATCAGGTATGAAGCAGGATCTGGCCTAGGGTCAGATCTACCAATGCTGCTACAGGTGAAAAAGTGAGCTGTAGCAGGTGAATGTTGTTTAGCAGTAAGTTCGCCTGCTATTCTAGTCTAAGTGAGATTTAGTGAGGAAGTAAGTGAGGCTTCTGAGTGACTTCGCCTGTTGTTTCAGGTACAGGATGTGGTGAGCTTGCTGATCGAGTAAAATTCCCTCTTGATCCAGCTAAAAAAGAAAGATTGCGGGGAAAGGGAGTAATTTATTGTATTGTAGGGTTGAGAGGCAGTATATATTCTCATGGAGCAGATGCACAGCGAGAATGAAGTGTGCAGTAATGTGCGGAAGTTTGCATTGTGCAGAAATGCGCATGATAAGAATATGAACAATAATCTGGATCGAGACCCTGGATCAGATCTGAATCAGGATTTGGCCTCGGGTCAGATCTGCCGATGCTGCTGTTGGTGAAAAATTGAGCTGTGGCAGGGTGTGTGTGCATAATATCTGCAGTATGTGCAAATATATACACAATTTAACGTCGCAAATTTATTGTAATATAATATTTTACTTTTCAGGTGACATCAAAAGCAGATTTACGAGAGGGAGTCGATGGACTCTTGCAAGGCGGACAGCTCTCTATTCTATCGCATATTGCAATAGAAAGCCTAAAAGAATTCCGTGTGCGACTAGAAATGTTAATTGTGTTATTTCTATTATTTCGTTATTATTATTATGGTTATTATTTTGGTGCAGTGCAATGACAGTTGAAAGTATCGCGTAATTGCAAATGCTTCAAGTCCTTGTAACAGCTCATGAGGTCACAAAGTAAAATTGTTAAAATGGAAATGAAATAGCGTCGTTAATTAGGAATGAGAGTGTGTACAGTTTAGCTTCGTTTAGCTAGCCATGATGGCACTCGGGCGCTTTGCATCGATAGTGAAGTGAGGATAGTGAAGTATACCCATCTATGCTACAGTGAGGGCATAAATCTGTGTTGGTCGACTGTATGCAAGTGATTTCAGATTCGATTTGGCCTCATTATTTTTTGAATCAGCCCTCTTTTACTTTGGTCCCCCAACTCTTCCAGTTATTTATTTCTGTTAGCCGTGCACATTCGCGCTCGTAGCAGACATTCCTCCGAAGGTCGATATGAGATGTGAGAGGTATGAGATTCAAACCCACACAGCACGAATATCCCTGGATTCAAGAATCGCCGCTCTACCGACTTAGCTAACGGACCTTTACAAAACGACGATTTTCAGTCACTTATGTATGAATTACAAACACGATCGCCTCCACATGAAAGATTCCCGACTAACCGACCGCCAAAAAACCGAAAAAATTTTTGCAGGGCATATGCGAATATGCCTAGCGCTACAAAAAACCGCTAGCCAAAATCCCAATATGACACGGCCCTCAATTGCTGCGTCGAGCGCTCCGCGCTCTCCGCAGCATTTCGGCCCTGGTGGGCTCTGCCCCCCAGACCCCCCGAGCCTAAATGGATTCATCGCCATTGGGAGGGCGTGCTCGGGGTGGTCTAAACCTCCCTTCCCTCTGAGCCCTCCCTCCGAAGAAACAGAATACTTAGCCCACTTGTATTCCTTATTTGTCAATGTTTTCAATGATGGAAGGAGATATTTTCACGCCAGTTTTACCAAGTTCACACAACAGGATAACGCAACGACACAGCATGCCAAAAATGGTACAAAATATCCCGCCCATTACACTGGTATCGCCACATAAACTCGTAAATATATTCTTCCAAATGTTCACGATGGGTACCAAAGCCAGTCTGAATCTGAATCTGAATCTCATTTCTAATGTCACGGCTAACAGAATAACTGCGCGCGAGTGCGCGCGCGCACGCGTTGGGGGACCAAAGTAAAAGAGTCTTGAAGAGATGAAGAGTTGAATCTTGATACTGCTTCATTCGGTAGTAATGTCTCGTTGGCGGCATGTTTGCCCTTGCTGTTTGAAGGTAATGAATATGCTAACGATAAGTTGCTGATCAAGATGTAAAGGAATATATATATGTAAATATTAAAAAACTAGTCTAGATTTCAAACAAGAGAAACAAGGGATAGTTCTATTTTCCATTAATCTATTTCATTAGTTCTAGTTTTCTAAGATAAATTGTGGTATGCCGTTCAAGAATGCTGTTATCCAAGAACAAGATCGGCTTACTCAGCATCTAAAAACATGCTCGAGAAGAAAAGCCAAGGGACTCTCAGTGGAAGAGAGTTCGAACATTGCGGATGAGAAAGCGCGGGCTGCTGTTCGTTATTCTGTAATCTCTGCACTGGAGCTCGCCAATATCTGCAGCCAACAAAATCCTGCTCATCGATACGAGCTGATGCGAGACTGATTACTAAAGTCTGGTTTCCACATTACTGATCAGGAACTAGTGGATGATCTTGTTAAAGCGTTGGGAAATGGAAGCAATCAAGGAGCGCTAGCAAGTGTGGCACCAATGGAAGGGCAGCAACACAGTGCAGACTTGACGGCAGCGCAAGCAATTAATGATGATGGTGATACTGAACTGAACACATTATTGAAAAATGCTCAACAACCAAAGATTGTCGATCATATGGGAAAAGTATCACTAAAGGAAGGAAACGCGAAGTGGAAGATGCAAAAGGAAGGACTTTATCGACGTGTTCACGCAACAGCTGCAATTCTGATTCGATTTCTGTACCATGAAGGCAAGCAGGAAAAAGGAGACAACATCAGCAGGCAAGGTCATGAATACGTTGCTAGAAAGCTAGCCTTTGTGTATAAGAATAATCAGCTACCTTTAAATCACTCGGATTCGGATGAGATATTAGCGAAAGACCTGACTCGTGGCCAGATCTTGGCATTCACAAACGCACTGGAGAAATGCAATGTTAAAGGTAACACGTTACGATGCATTGTCCGAAGCATCCAGACCTTTCTTAATTGGATAAGTCACTTTGAAAAAATTAATGATGTCAACACGCTACAGTTGATTAATCGGGCACAAGGTGCCATGAAGGATGTAGAGAAACGCGCCCTTAGAATCATACGCAAAGAGGGTCTCGCCAAAGCTCTGGAGAAGTATCCAATAAAGAGAAGCAAGCTAATTATTACACTGTTTATCCCACTCTTGACTCCCCAAAACTGGCAGAGCTGCTCCAACTATTCCGTGCGTGTCGAAGGTTTCTATTGCCTGTGCTGCGACCGCAGGTTGGAGCTGCCGCTCCTGGCGCTCAAGTTCTTGCTGCAGTGCTTGCAGTTGGTGTTGACGCAACTCTGCAGCCTCTTGGTCCCACTCGATCTTTTCCTGGCTCGCTAAATCTGGCCAAGTAACGACGGTCATCATGCACGGTTAGGCAAAAGTGTCGGCCAGCCCCATACCCAAATAACAGTTCGTCAGGTACAACGAAAAACCTGTTAGTTTAACACAGGTTTTTTGGTGTGGTTTAACGTTTAAGCTTCCTGAATCGATTTCTCTTATCGTTTAAGAATCGATACGATTAAAGGATTCCGTTTATTATCGATTCGAGCTTCTTGCATCGTTCAATGCCCGAGAAACCTGGGTCGTGCATAAACATGCACCACGCGTGCAGAAATATGCACGCGTGGTTTTACATTCAGACGGACACTTGTTTTAATATATCAAAATATTCTATTCCACCCGTAGATATCGCTAGTGTCGAGTTCACCTCGATCAGCTAGATGTTTTCTCAAAAACAAAATATCGAAACTTTTTGCAGATGTTTTCGATAGGAAAAATGCCGCTTGCTCATAATCGAGTTCAATCGCGAATATCTGTTGAGATCTGTTGGGCGCTTTCGCTGTTTGGTTTCTAGCCTTTGGCTAGTACATGGTTGGCTGGAGCCTCCTATAAGCCTTAGCCTAAGACTAAGCCCAAGCAGAGGACCAAACAGCAAAAGTGTGTTCGTCATGTTTTGTAATATGCAAAGTGCTGAGTGCTGTATACGGCCCCCTGGAGGCTGATATTTCAAGGAATAATAGAGATTATTTTTCATGATTTCTATCGAATTGAGCGCCTAAAGTTGACCTAGAATTGATGTTTCCATATTTTTGAAACAAATTTTACACTATTTTGATGTCCGAGTGCCGTATACGGCACTTTTTCGTCAAAGGAGATAATAGGCAAACATTAAGACGGGTTCAAATTGATCTGGGGGCATCGGGAACAAGTGCCAATCGGTATTTTTGGGCGCTCTACCCAATGGAATGTGGGGAATTTCTGTCGGGTCGACGGTTCAGCGACAATTCAAATAAGAATTCAGAATTTTTCATCCCTTCCGGGGACACGTCGGCAAACATTAAGAGGGGTTCAAATTACCTTTTAAAGAATGAGAATGAAGGGCCTAACGTGATTTTTTGCGCTCTTTTTGATAATATGTGGTAAAATTTGTTCGGTCAAACGGTCGACGGAAAAATTTATATTCTAATTGCCTGTAAAAAAATTTAATCTCATGAAAAATTGCTCTTAAAGAGCTGAGACGAAGGGAACTAGGGAAACTTTTCGCGCTCTTTTCGATGGCACGTGTGATATTTCGATCGGGTCAATGGTTCATAGGTAAAAATTTTCAGAAAGAAGTTTGAGCTGGGTTTTGTTGCCCATAGTGTTTCTTTTTACGAGTTCTTTCATTTGTCACTGTGTCAGGAATGTTCGATATTGGATAGAATGCCTGCCTTTGACACGATTAGCCAGTGTGATTAGAAAACCTTTCTACCATTGGGAAAAAGAGTTTCTTCCAAAACAATATTTCTCGGCTGAATCGATTGCGCTGAACACGAATATGATGAAGATTTTTAAAGAGATTTTTTGCGGAGCACGTGCCTGATTGCGAAAAGCAAAAAATTTTATGCCGCTTGCTCAAACGCAAGCCTTCCTAAAACCATCATATTCGTGTTCAGCGTACGCGAATTAGGCGGTAGAGTTCGATTTCGAGTCAAAAACCTTAAATTTTGTAAGACTAAAAACTTTTGTGTTATTCGTGGCATTTTTTGCCATTGGTGGAAAATAATCAATTAGACTTAAGAATATACAGGTTTTTAGTCCAGATTTTTCTCAAGTTTCCAATAGTGTGAACAATCTTTTGCAATAGTTCGACGAACGCAGAGCCTTATTTTAATAAAATAAAAAGTTTTTGCGGAAGCGGAATCTGTCGAAAAAAACCATCGTCCTCATTACCTCGACATCAGTCTTTTCGACTGCAAACAACCAAAAAAGGGTGGTAATTGCTAGCATCTTGGGTTCTGCCTCTAAATTAGGATACAAAACTTGTTTCGCTTCGGTTCTGGCACCAAGGTACATCCTTGATTGTTCCTTAGTCGCTCCAATGCGCCAGCCACCGAAACCCGAAGTGCCTGCTGCGAATCGCGCCTATCGAACCATATACGGCTTGGACACTAGTTTCGACCTATCCAATCGAGCACCAAATCAGGGCAAACGAATCCAGACCATCCTGAATGGGAACTTGCGAGAAACCAAGGTCGTCACCGCGTCGCCGTATACGGATCTCCAAGGAAACCTCGCGAAAACTGTGATTACCAAGCAGGAAAACGCTCTATCTATGAAGACGGCAGCATTTTTAAGCTGGGGCAAGCATTCGATTCTGGTCAGAAGTGTGTCTTCATACGGGATTCCCGTGACGCTATCAACCAAACTGAAAGATGCTACGACTGCAACGAACTGCAGCATTAAATTATGCGCTCTGCTAAAATGTCTTAGCTCATCCTTTTTTCAATTCTGAAACAAGATGAGACCCATCCTAGGACGCGCCGAAATCTACAGATAAGACACCTCTAAGCCTCGAATTTACGGATAAAACAGCAATTATGTCCCGCATTGGTGTTTCACCGGCAGCGTTGTCCCGAGCTACCTGAATAGTGCCCTGAATTCGTGCCCGTCCTGAAATTAGAATCGCATTGTGAAACTGGCCCCTGCTGATTGTGAGTCTTGTGCTATTGCAGTTTTCTCGCTCGTCCAGTAACCTACCAGCCCAGTTGCATAGCCTACTGTGTGCCAGCGAAGTGTGTGCTTGCGAATGCCATCCATCCGTGGCCTAGCCATCCCTATCAGTAGTATAAGCGTACCCCCTCGCACTTGACCTTATTGTCGCACAATGGTTAAGCATAGGCAGTGTAAAGTGTAAAGTAAAAAGTGCGCGTTCAGTGTAAAGTGTAGAGTGAAAAGCGCGCGTGCAGTGCGCAGTGTGAAGGTTGTGTAAAGGGCTGTTTTGTAGTAGACGGTTTAAGTGAGTGTACTGAGGGTGTCTTTTTAGGTTGCTGGACTGACTGTGAGTCCCTTTGTGAGACTGCTGCTGGCAGTGGGTTCTATCGGACAGTTTGAAGTTAAAAGTTAGTGAAAAGGGGTGGGTGGAAAGGCTGTCTGTGAGTGAGTTACTTCGTGTTCTCTGAGCTGTTGCCAAGCTGAGTGAAAAATGAGTACTGTGCATGGTCACTTTGTTGGTGTGCAAGTACATTACAGTAGACTTTTGTTGATGTGCAAGTTCATTACAGTAGGATTTTGTTGATGTGGAAGTTCATTACAGGAGGATATATTTTGTTGATGTGCAGGTACATACAGTAGGATATATTTTCTTGATGAGTTGTACATTACACTAGTATATATTTTGTTGATGTCCAGGTACATTACAGTAGGATTTATTTTGTTGATGAGCAAGTACACTACAGTAGGATATATTTCGTTGATGCGCAAGTAAATTACAGTAGGAGATATTTTGATCTTTATTAAGGATATATTTTGTTGATGTGCATGTGCATTGCAGTAGGGTTTATTATTTGTTGATGAGCAAGTACATTACAGTAGGATCCACTTTGTTTGTATTTGTTAGTTTAGTATTTATATTTTTGTGTGACTTTAAAGGATCATATTGTGCTGTATTTATTGTGTTTATGCACTTTTTCGTGGTGTGTCTTTTCAACGTAGCTAATGTATTTCTAGTAAATTGAACTCAGATGACACATACAGAGGAGACGCATGAATTTAACTAGTGTCCATGGGCTTCTCGACAAACCCTAACTTAATACCCAAATCGCAGAACATGTTCGTGAACGTTTCACGCTCAAACAGTACATCGATAGGCAGCACGTCAAAGCTTCTCGGATTGAAACAGACTAAAACCATTTCTTCCGCTTTACAAACGGCCATCACTGACTGACAGCGATACCAAATGGGACATGACAGCGATACCAAATAAGCGTGGCGGCGGGTGGCACCGAGGTGATGTTGTGATCAGTGTTTTCTCGAAATTTTCAGTGATGACATAGGTATTTTATGGATGATTATTTGTAGAGTTGGATGATTATTTCATTATTTTGACAAATTTTTTTAAATTCAAGTAGATTTTACTGCAGTTTCCTTTAAAGTATTGCCCAATCTAAGGAATTGTCGAATTCCGTGTGGGATGCGTATGGATGGGGTACGCTTATGTAGCAATTTGTTGATGGAATAGAATGTATTGAAGGGAATTGAATTATTCTGAGGAATATTTCAAAATTTGGGCATATTTCAAGGCAGTGTTCCGTTATCGGAGAATATGAGGGAGTTTCCAGATTATCTTGGCTGCGTACGTTGGTGTGTAGGGCAATTTGTCTAGGCAGTAGAATAAATCTAGGGCATGCTAAATTATTTTGGGGTTGACAGTAGAAGTGAATTAACTTTTGACTTTGGATTTTTGTAGCTATTGATCAGCAGGGGGAATTGGGGAATATTTGTCCAGATCGTACCTTAGGAATAGAGACTACACGTCCATAGGCGAAGGGGGGGCGTATGTTTTGCGTGGGAGCCCTATGGAAAACATGGGAAGGAAAGTTGCAGAATCGGGCCCCCACAGAATAACACGCGTGAATATATGCCGACTTGTTTTAGACGAGGTGAATGGTTCATTCTAGTAGCCGTGCAAACTAGGAAGGACGTTTTGAAGGGTTACGGATTGATGCCATCTCTTTGCGCTAACAAGGAAACATCGCCAACCGTTAAGTCGAATTTTGGAAAACCAAAAATTGTAATATGTTCCTAGGTGTAAAAGAAAGCTATGTGCAAAATATCAGAGGCGTCTGGCCACTTGGTTAGTTGTGTCAGCGCGTAGAGTACAGTGAAATTTTTGAATTCTGCTGGATTTTTTGGTTTTCACAAAAAAACGCTAACCCGAGCGTAGGAAGCCCAAACTCGGAAATCTGGACCAAAAAACCTAGTTCGGAAAGAGCTCTGCGTGTTTTTCTCTACGCTCATCGTCGTTAGCAAACAAAAATTCGGGACTTTAGAGCCTGCCGGTGCTGACGAGTTAGCCAGACGCCTCTAATATTTTGCACAGAGCTTTCTTTTACACCTAGGAACATATTACAATTTTTGGTTTTCCCAAATACGACTTAACGGTTGGTGATGTTCCCTTGTAAGATCTGTGTAATCAGTTATCATTTGGTTAGTTAGTTATTTTGCAATTTTGGAATATTCGGGTGATTTACAAAAAGTTTTTAGAGAAATAGGTCCGTAGTGATTTAGAAAATTCTGCAGAAGGTAGAAAATGTTGATCGGTGATTTTACTTATGGGTCAGTATATGCTGAAATTTTCAACTTTTTGTCTGAAACCGAGATGGTTGAATGACAATTTCAAGCGGGAATAAAATTATTGGTGTTGCGGGTGTAGGCATTTTTATTTTTTGAAATTGGGAAAAGCTCTAGTTGAAACCTGCGAATATAGCAAGACCCCCGCTCGAAAGGTCCATAAAAAGGATTAAAGCCTAGGGCTTAAGAATAGAAAACACGAAGCTGCCACAAAAAAAACCATGCGAAAAATTTCCCCTCTCCACTAGCTTCTCTATTCCTAAGCCCTGACAAATGGTAGCGTTGTGCGTAGCTGCGGGAATGCTGGAGCTTCGCAACCTGTGGTCACTATGTACAATTAGGTTCTGTAAGGTGAAATAGCCATAGCGCTGAAAACTCGATGTTTGACGCAGTGGCTGTGCGACACAGTCGTTGGCGCAGTTGGCATTTGATTCATTGACCTACAGTTTGCAATCCTAACATGCCTTGAGTTGACATAACGGACTGTCCATTTATCGCATGCACAGCTTACTTGAAACACTGAGCAAAATACTGTGCCTCCACTGGAACAAGCGCATAACGCTACAATGTAATGACTTGGACCATGCAAGCAATGCAGCAAATGCTTCCATGCATTATGAGTCGGCACGCAATATATTGCTCACTGTATATCTTAGGCGAACGGATATCAGGGCTTAGGAATAGAGAACCTCGTGGAGAGGGGAAATTTTTCGCATGGTTTTTTGGTGACAGCTTTGTGCTCTCCATTTCTGAGCCCTAGGCCTTTGTCCTTTTTATGTACCTTTTTTAGTGGGGTTTAAAGTAGAATTTGGGACTTGAATTTTCGAGTACGTAACTTTGATATGAAATCTATCTGTTGCTTCCCGTATGATTTGAATGTAGTCAATCGATTGAATCCATTCAGTAGGCTACGTGTTCCGATAAAGATTCAACAAACCACTCGGTTACAAGAAACTCGCTTGTAAGAAACCTTTGTTTAAACGACAGCATATTTTTTTGTCTGGTGCCGTGTTTCACCTCGGTTATAAGAAGCTTACGACAAACTTCGTCGTAGGCCAGTTCGTTGGAATTGATAAGGTTGCTGTTCGAAAAATCATTCATTCAGAAGCGTTGTAATCGCTGGCCAATATTCGGAAATACTTGGAAGAGAGTTTTGTAATGAATATTACGTCGTCGAGGAGAGGATCGAGAAACATGTCTTGAAAAACCGCACGCAAAAGAATATGACGGATTTTTTTCGCTCGTAAGGATTGATTTTTGCACTGATACCTCTGTTATTAGAAATAATGTGGAGTAAAATCAATTCTTACGTCGGATATGAGAATTATTGGTTATAAGAAACTTTTCCAACTGGATTTTAGGTTTCTTATAGGCAAAGTCGACTGTAGATTAAAAACACATGCGCACACGAACTTGCCCATGCGCGTGTTGTTGAACCGCAATCATGTACAACACACTACCACGGTCTTTATCGATAGATGATCTACCGGCCTCGTGGCCTGGTATGTTAGGCGTCTGGCTCTCACGCCACGTGCGCAGTTACGGGCGAGAGCCTCTTATCGTCAGTTCGCGGTTTCGGTGCTCCTGAGCTCCAAAGGTGATGCCATCATGGCATAGTGTTTGTTAAATTAGCAAAAAAATCATGAAATTAAAGTGATAAAGGTAGTACATGTGGTTCGCTTCACACAACGACTTGGCTGGTCTCAGCCCGCCAACAAGAAAGTCGAACAAGAAAAGTCCTGCCTGACTACTGGCTGGTCACATGTGCTTGGGGTTTTCTTAGTTTGACAGATATAAGTTCCTCGAACTATTATCAATGTTGACAGTGACTCGTAACTCGTAACTCGCGGGTAAGACCCATCAACGCTCAAGTTTTACAGACCAGAGAGAAAAGTCGTATGCGAAATAACGCAATAAAGTACATTTCGAGGGCCATGTTTTTTAAAGTTTACTTTCATAACTTTTCTCTTGTTATCATTTCGGAGTAATTTAAATAATATGTCCCTATTATTCGGGCTTACCCCAGTACAGGATGATACCAATAGGTATACATAAGTACTTTTGCCCTGGAAGATGCTCGGCGGACTAAAATTTTGTAATTTCTCTGTTTTGTATTTATCCCCTTCCAGTCGACATACGGATTAGAGGTAGGAGCGATAACATTAAAGGATATAATAAGAATAAAAATATATACTGAACATGGTTGCAAACATATATATGCTTTGTCATATGCATTTAAAAACTCCGTTAGCGCACAACTTTCACATACCGCGGGGGGATTTTATTTCATAAGAATATATTTAATAAATATACAGTATATACTGTATATATATATATGTATATATGTATGTTTTTGTAGTAAATATGGATATTTATTCAGATAATGCATATACATACACATGTAAATACATACATTGTTAACATGTATATACTATGTATATTTTTTGAATATATTTATACTTTTTAGAAAATGTTTATATATTTTCTAGTAAAAAACCCCGAGTACATGTGACCAGCCACTTTTCAGGCAGGACTTTTCTTGTTCGACTTTTTTGTGGGCAGGCTGAGACCAGCCAAGTCGTTGTGTGAAGCGAACCACATGTACTACCTGTTTCACTTTCATTTCATGAATTTTCGGCTAATTTCATTCTTTTTTCAGTCCTAAATGCAGAAAACATCATTTGGTCATAGGCCACTGGTACTAAATGCGCTGTATGTAATTCTGCAACGAAAATCGCAAAGTGTCATTGTTATGCGTTGTAGGGTCTACAATATAGAGTACACATACTTTATATCAAAATCGTTATTGAACCAAATCGGCTATGAAGTTAGCCCAAGCGCCAACCAAGGATCGGGGTGACTATGAAGCTAAACTGTACTTCGGTGACCGACCAAGTCAAGGCCAAGAAAAAGAGTGACCAAAGTATCTGAGCGAGCTATGTGCTATAAACCATTGTAGAGCATACGATCTCTCACGCCCTTAGATCATTTTGTCCGGTTTTTAACAAAACTTTACAGTCGCTCCCTGACATCATCAAGCTCACATTACATACAGCTATCAAATACAGTACACCATAGGAGCACAAATCAAGGTCAAGTTTTCTTTTTCTCACAGCTAGACCGAAAATGATAGCACGTCATCTGGATGCGGCTCAATCAACGCATTAACGATGCGTTCGATTGCTACAGAAAAAGCAAGCTTCGTTGTGAGATGTAGTCCGTCTTGCGGCTTCAGATGACCATGCCCGATGACCTGAGCGGTGACAAAAATGAACACATTTTCTGGTGCCATCTCTCTCTTGTACTTCACTAATAGGCCGCGATATTTGAGTAATCGACTAAACAAAAGTAAAAGGGTGTGAAATAGGAGTCATTCCGGAGTTACTTGACAAACCTCTGTAAATTTGAAGGTTCGGATTTTCTTGGAACGATAGTTGCCAACACTACCTTCTGGAAACCGTGATTCGCAGCGTACCAGGAAGCCCAGATGGTCAACTTTTTGGCAATCTAAAAGTTATAGGCAATTTATGGCTTGCATGAGCAATAATTTAGAAAAAGATTCAGCTTTTACCAGG
>JASANH010001255.1:0-47187 GCA_030248295.1 Mesodorylaimus sp. YZB2_4
CGTAAATGTAACGCTATGATTGGAGCTTTACGACGCAGACTCGGTAAAAATGTGCACCCACGTATATTTGGATCTGTTTATAATGCATGCATACGTTCTGTACTAGAGTATAGTTGTGTTGCGTGGGATCCTGTTTTGCAATCTGATGTTGATGAGTTGGAGAAGGTACAGTTTTACGCATTGCAGTTGTATTTGAATGATTTTACCATTTCTTATCAAGAAGGTCTTCAGCGTGCCGGTTGGATGTCTTTATCTGAGCGTAGACGTCGCCTGAAAGTGGTGCAGTTTTATAAATTTTATCACGGGTATCACGATTTTAGTAATCGGTTTTTTACTCACAAAGATGGTAATGTGCGTGCAAGTGATAGGCGCTGTGACATCGATCATCATCTGATTGTGCCTAAGCCAAACTTTGAGTCATATCGTCAATGTTTTATCTATGACGAAATTGAATTGAAGCTGCAGAAAAGAAACTACTATGACTTTTGACCAGAAGTGGCCTCTTTTTATACCTTTCTGGATGGGAAAGGCTCAATTGACTGAAGGCTTCCGATTGGTCAGTGAGAGTGAGGCATCAAAATCGGGCGAGGCTGAAACGGGCGAAGCTGAAACGGGCGAAGTTGAAACGGGCGAAGTTGAAACGGGCGAAGTTGAAACGGGCGAAGTTGAAACGGGCGAAGTTGAAACGGGCGAAGCTGGATGACTCATAACACCCAGGCAGGCTGAGGCAGCTCCTCTCTACTGACCAGCGACAAATATAAATGAGCTAATCACTCTTAATTCGTGTCTCATTTGCTCTGTGGCAAGCGTGGAGTCATGTCGGTTCAAGACGCTCTTTCCCTTTATGTCCGACGAGTCAGATTCTGTTCTGGAAAACGGATAACGTTGACGCCCTACAATCTACTCCCTTGGAAGTCGGCCAATCTATTGCAGTCGCAACCCAACGCTATTGCCAGCGAAGGCGACGTCCAATGGCCAGTGCTGGTCAAATTCATTCATCAGCATCCAAACGGCCGACCGAAATCGATTCAAGAGCTGATTGATCAAAGAGAAGATTATTTTTTGCAGAGAGACGGAGAGAGAAACGTACAATTAAAAAAAGATTGCCCAGTTTGGTATCGCTGTCAGTCGATCATGGCCGTTTGCAAAATGAATAAAATGATTTTGCTATGCTTCAATCCATTCAGCTCAGATATACTTGACATACCTGTTCATTTTGAAAGTGAAGCCTTTGCCGATGCGTTTTGCGATTTGGGTATCAAGTTGAATTTGGTGGAGGAGCCTATGGATTCTAGTTAATTCGTGTCGCTAGTGTGAAAAATTTGAATGTTGCATCATTTTATCCAAATACAATTTCTTGTGGTCAGACACACACACACATGTGACACACTCACACACACACACACACACACACATAAAGCAGAAAGCAATTAAAAAAGACTATTACTAGTTCAAGCTCGATTAAGAAATCCTACTGTAATGTACTTGCTCATCAAAAAATTCTAGTATGCTGTACTTGATTATCATTAAAATTTTACTCTAATGTCCTTCCACATTAGCAAAATGTACCCTACTGTAATGCACCCGCCATCAACAAAAATATATCCTACTGTAATGTACCTGCACATCAACAAAATATATCTTACTGTTATGTACTACTCATCAACAAAATATATCCTACTGTAATGTACCGGCACATCAACAAAATATATCCTGCTGTAATGTACTACTTATCAAAAAAATATATCCTACTGTAATGTACCTGCACATCAACAAAATATATCCTACTGTAATGTACTACTCATCAACAAAATATATCCTACTGTAATGTACCTACACATCAACAAAATATATCCTACTGTAATGCACCTGCACATCAACAAAGTGGCAATGAACAATACTTATTTGTCACTCAGCTAGGCAACAGCTCAGGGAAAACAAAGTAACTCACTCATAGTCAGTCTTTTCACAAACCCCTTTAGAACACTCACTTTAAACTTCTCACTCCAATGGACCCCACTGCCAGCAGCAGTCTCACAAAGGTACTCACAATCAGTCTGTCAACCTAAAAAGACACCCTCAGTCCCCTTACACCAACTTGAACGGTACACTGCAAACAGTCCTTCACACCACCTTCACACTTTACACTGCGTGCGCACTTTTTACTTTACACTTTTCACTGCGTGCGCGCTTTTCACTTTACACTTTTCACTGCGTGCGCGCTTTTTACTGTACACTTTACACTGCCTATGCTTAACCATTGACACCCTAAAAGTGACTTATGAAGCACTCCCCTCCATTACTACTCTGGCTTTTAACACCGTTCACATTTCCAAACAGCAGGAAGGAAAAGAAATACAATGTGGCTCAACGGAAGACACGCTGCATCATCGAGCGCGCATTTGGCATGTGGAAGAGACGGTTTCATGTTCTGCACTTTGAAATAAGAATGAACCCCATGCGCGCATGTCGAATTATTGGAGCGTGCGCAGTTCTCCATAATATTGCTAAACTGCAAAGTGAGAGTGATTTTGAAGATGATGAAATCAATGATGAGAATGGCGATGAGGACAATGAGACTGTGGTACTTGACCAGCGAACCAGAGGGCAGCGCCATGGGGTCGGGCACACTTTTCGCAAGCATCACGTGGAACAAAAATTTGATTCTGCAGAGAAATCAAGTGATCATGAAATGGAGTTCTGACGCAAAATGGTGGAGTAAAACGAAATTGTGGGTTTGAGGAATCTGGTTTTTGGCTCTGTCGCTTTTTGCTACGTGGCAATTCATTTCTCTCATGAGGAACACAAATTATATGAATGGAGTACTTGTGAACAGAAAACGCCTCTTACGCCTAGGATGCGAACCACACAAGGGTGCGTACACTAAATTATGGCAGCGGAGTCATGACATTAGCAAAAGAATAATCATCATCCACAGTGGCTTGGAATGGCTGCTGGCGCAACGTCGGTGAGCTGAATAGATGCAGATTCGAAGTTGGTGTTCCCATCGAGGTGACCACTGCGGCTGCTGGCCCCATTTTTTGTTGGATCATAGCGGTTTTCAGCTTGATGTATTCTCGTTTTTCTGCAACCAACATCCGCTGCTCTTCAATGAGCTTTCTGTTGTCCTTCACCAGTTCGATTTGCTCCTTCAGGAGCTCTTGCTGCATAGGCAAGCTTGCAGGGTCACCTGATTCAGCAGCCGTCGCCTTTGTGCATTCCCGCTTCTTGAACGGCAGCTGTTTTTGAAATTTGGTGATGCAACTAATCGTTCGGCTGATTATGGATGCTTGGGTCGGCGATAAAAAATCATCAATGCTCGACTCGTCTGCTGCCGTCGCATCATCTGCAGCGTTTGAGATGGCGCGTGCAGCTTGGCCCGCTTCTTCCTCCATTGCCTCTTCCATCATCGCTGCTATCCTAGCTCCACTTTCAACACCCAACCCGATTCCTTCCAACGCGTCACCGCTTTGTCCAAACATTATTTCATACATTTCACTGATAAACGCTTCTGGATCACTTGGCTTTGGACCGCCGCCAGTTTTGTACTTTTTCAATTCAGTCGAATATTCCCGCGTTTTATCCTTGATATTCGAAATCCTATTGCGAATTTCGGTCACATACCGTTTGTAATCAATTGATGACGCGTTGAACTCGGCCGTTAGCTTGATTCATGCTCGGTCCTTTCGTTCAGCCGTGACTTTCCGACCTTCGAACTTTCCAACCACTATTTCGTGATATTTCGCGTACAAGTCGACCAGGACACATGAATCTTTTACAGTCCAATTTTTGGCACGTTTCTTCCTGTCATCGGCTTTGTTGCAAATAGACGACATCGCGATCAATTTTAGAGTACACAGAAAATCGATGAAGCGGAAGAATTGATTCTCTTGTAAACTGCTTTGCACACAAACAAGCACGTCCGCAGAAAATTTCGATCAGCGATAAGTTAAGTTAGATTTGATGTGGACCTTATGTCGTTAATGCCGCATTAGATAATGCCAAAAATTAGGTCGTTTGAGAAACACACCTTAACTTACTATAATGGGCCACTTATCTAATGCCAGCTTATCTCAGTTAATGTAGACTTATCTCCTAAGCTAGCATTATATATAAGTGCTTTCGAGAAACCGGGCCCAGCAAATTGCTAAGAAACACACACTGCAGCAACATATTCCTAGACTCCCACAATTTCACTAAAAAAATTCTCTCATTTTTTATCTTACCTATTGCTACGAAAAATTGCTATATACACCCCGCATTCACATTATTTTGATTTCCGACTAAGTTCTGAGTAATTTTCTCATTAGGAGCTATGTCGTTTTTTCGGGTAGACTTATCAAGAAATAAGACTGAAAATATGTTTACTTACTAAGAAAAATGAACAATATCTTAGCAGCTCTGAGTAATTTCTTACTAAAATCTTTTTATTAGTTATTCTGACCTTAATCTGACACTATAGGTATATTTATTTTAATTTTTAGACATAAGCAATGCGCTGGTTATCTAATTTTAAAGGCACTAGACTACCTTTGTCGAAAAGCAACATTTTTGAAACAAGCAATAATCATCGACTCTAAGCCACTGCTCATCTTCGCCTTTGCTAAATTTGTCGTACTTGGACTTATCTAATTCTTCACCATTCGAAATAATTTCTTCGAAACGGCGAACGCGCTTTAAAATAGGCGACTGCTCGTCCATGCTTTCTTTTAATCCACGCGCTCTGTCTGCTTTCAAATCTTTGGTTTCTCTCAGAACGATTTCGCTCCATATTGTCCAAAGTGGCCATCTTCAATCAATTCCCAGTACCATGCGGCTTTTTCTCGATCGCTGAAAGTACCGGAAAAACCCTGTGAAGAAATAATTTGGTAAGAAACAATAATGTTATTGAGGCCTCGATGCCCTTTCTCGGTTTTCTTTCTCACAGCAACATAGGCGACGCAGATTTCCGATACCCCAACCTCACTTCTAAAACTGACAAGCAGATCCTTCTGCAAAGCTTTGGAGGAAGTTGAGCTTGGGGGACTTTGGGTTCTAGTGGAATAATTTTTTTTCACATCACACATCGCAAAGTATTTAAAATTACCGCTTTTTTGGCATAAAAATTTGCCTTTTAAAATTTTCATTCCCCACCTGCCGTGGGTCTTTCCTCCGTTTTCAAAACAAAAGGGGGCCGATTAAAATGACACAGAGGTCGCTACAGGTTGCCATCACTTTCGGACTGAAAAAACTGCTCTGTCGCTGATGTTGAAGGGGACGCAAGGACAAACCAAACTGTAACAGTTCAATAAGATTCATTCAACTTACATAGTTTTATAAGCCTCTGCTCCCATTTCATCGGCAGCTTTGAGTAGGTAAGCTGAAGGATCAGAAGCCTTTAATTGCGCTTTGAACTTTTCCAATTGCGACGACATTTCGTTTTTTGGAACTTTCTTTCTGAGTAATTCCTGCCGCGCCAGGTCAAGAGAAAATCCGACATACCAGCTCGTAACGAGTGCTGCAGAAAATAAGCGAAATATGTAAATAAACGGGACTACAACAACCAAACAGAGTCAAGTTCAGTACGTACAATCTTAGCTAGGGGATTTTTTTTAACAGAGTCCTTGGTACGCAACTTTTAGCGAGGAGAATTGGAGGACTTAAAATGCGAAAGCAAAACAGTAGCATGCATGTACCTTTAAAAATTTCAAATCCTCGGCAATCTTTCTCTTGCAAATGAGGCCTTGCATTCTCACTGGTGGACTTTTGATTATGGGCACTGATCTTGTTATACCGAATCGTTCGATTTCCCCAAAATTTCACTGCTGAATGTCTGGAAAACTTCCGCGGGTCCAAGTCGCAATTTCCTGTCATGAATGCTTCTAAACGATCCGTGACATCGAGATCTATCCAAATAATGACTGCCTAAATTACATAAAAAAACGAGTTGCAATGCAGCCGGGACAGGTTTTACACAGCTTACATTTTCGCCCATGACATATTTGACGACATAACTGTCTTTCTTGAATACAGTCGGGGTTTTGCACGTCTTTGTGTTCGAATTCGACAGCTACAAATAGATTATAAAAAGCACAAAGAGCGTTAAACCAGGGAGCTCACGGCTATCTAGGTTGGTCTGTCCCTGTGTTCATGGTCGAGGATGGGAAAAAGCTTCTTTCTGAGTGTAAAGACGCTAGACTCTCAGGATGTAATTGTCATCTGGGATTGGACTGAGGATTAGACCTCGGTGGACACTACACGCACAAAAACGTGGAAGGAGATAAAGCTTACCAAGCCAGTTTTCATTGCGGACTCTAGCTTTCCAACACGAGTGTCAGCAACTTTGACTTGTTTCTCCAGTTT
Organism: Mesodorylaimus sp. YZB2_4; assembly: GCA_030248295.1. Lineage (NCBI taxonomy): Eukaryota > Metazoa > Nematoda > Enoplea > Dorylaimida > Dorylaimidae > Mesodorylaimus > Mesodorylaimus sp. YZB2_4. Next base: position 6,343 of record JASANH010001255.1, read on the forward strand.
AGAAAAATTCAACTGCATGCGTTTGTCCAATTCGGTCATCAAAGAAGCCAAATCCTGCTTTGTTATCTCGACGCAATCCTGAAATCAAACGACTGATTAGCAGCAGCAGCAAAGCAGATTAGACGGAACAGCAGATTGTATGACTGACATTTTTCCATTCTCTTGAAAATAGGCTCTCGAGAGGTGAAAGAGCCAACGTTGTCGTAGAGGTGCTTCTCTGAAGCGTATAGGGCAGGGAACAGAATCATCTGAGCATGAAAAATATGTTCTCGGAACAATTGAGTTGTGAATCTACAGTACTAGCGTTCGTTCAGGATACCAATCCCGCAAACCCGATCCCGATAAAAAATGGTCAGGATTGAATAGTGTGGGGGGATGTGTGAAAAAGTGGAAGAGGAGAGAAAGGGAGTGTTCCCGAAGGGTCAGCTGGAGAAACTTATGCATATGATTGAACTGGTAAAGAGAAAGGAAGGGATCTGCTTGCTAATTAATGACTAATTCTATGCTTTTTTGCTTCCATGATTTCTAATGCAACGATATATAATGCGCGAAAGATTTTTTGGCTTTTTATTTGCTGGCTACTTGGGTGGGTTGTAGGTTACCTATAGCGAATTAAAAGTGAAAAAAACACTCTGAAAATCCAGATCCTGGCAGGGATTGAGCCAGTCCCAATCCCAAAAAAAGTGATCTCGAACGAGCGCTACACAAAATCAAATTTCCCAATGCAGTTTTGTAAATTCTTACAGTGATACTTGATACAGTTTTAGAACACCGAATCGTTTTTTCCGTGAAACGTGGTTTTTTCCAGATGTTAGATAATTGCACCGGATTTCCTGAAACACAAGATTTTTAACCATATGCAGCAAAGCGCGAAAGTAATCGCACCATTTTCTTTGGGATATTCATGAAAAGTCGCCAGTCGATTCGACCTTTTCAAAGATTCACTTCGTTCAGGCATTTCGCTATCCTCGTCCTCATTGTCGCTCCAATTTTCATTTCCATAATTCGAACAATTATTACGTATCATCGATAGCTCAGCTAGACGCTCAGAATGTTTGATAACTGCCGACTCGGCCTCTTCCAGGTTCTTACCTGAACAAATATAATGAGTATATTACTGCAAATCAATAATCACAGCACAGTACGCCCAGCCAAACGGGCTAAAACAACTTCCTAACAGATTTCTAAAATTCTTGTTCCCAGAATAGAATTCGTATTTTTCATGGGGCCAGTGTTAGCGTCGCTTTCATTGTATTACTTGATTCTATCATTGACGGCCCAACGAACACGCTTCGACGCGTCATCCAAGATACCATTTTTCACATACGAACTTGGCAAATTGCTGGTATTGGCATAAATTTTCAGGTGAAATGCCACACCAGCATCGTCAACACAAACGGCACAATTGTCATAAACTAGAAGGAGAATAAAATCGCATGTACAATAATATAATAGCGCATAGGCCTATCCTACATAGTCACACATACCTGCTTGCTGTTCTAACTCTTGTTGCCGTTTACTTTTTACGGATAAGATAAATCAAAGATTCATTTTCACTTCCGGAAAGTATCGAAAGATAAAATGCTCGAATGCTAAAAAATGCTCAAATACTTTTCTTTCGTACAGCGTTAAAAATTGCAAACGAAGAGAAAAGACTACACGAAAAGCACGCGATGAAGCTAAGCTAACTGGCGAGGAATCTAACAATTTTGAATTTATTGATTTTGCGTTGCAGTGGGAACCTTTGCTGCCTGATCTTCAGCTAGATGTGCGCACCATTTTACCAGTCACCGGAAGCAGTGGTCATTTCTGTTTTCAAAAAAAATAGGTGTCGATTTCTGTGCGGTTTTATCGATCGGATTGGTGTATGGTTTGGTTTGCTTCCTATTACTATGAGGAGACAACACGCACGTGATGTCAACTGTATAAAAAGAGAAGGAACTTTGGCTAATCTGACCGCTTAGTCTTCTGATGCATGTGGTGACACTCCGACTTCAGATATTAACGATTCGATTTCAGATCTGAATGACAAGAACGAAGATCACTATGACGAGTCTGGCGCTTTTTTGCCTAAATCTAAAGCGCCTTTATTTTCGACACCATTACATCAGCTAGATTCTTCCTCTTTGCATTTTGTTGGGCCGAATTCGACGCCGATTTATTCAATTGGATGTTCATCAAATGAAAATCTTTTTGCCATTAACGCCGAATATAACGATTGGGACGAGCAGCAAAGGGATTTATTGTCAGACATACAAGAGTATTCTGGTACCAAAGATGACCATCTTCCTTTATTTTCGGCTTCTTTGTCCTCGTCTGCCATGTCAATGAATGATTTCTGCTGTTCTTTGTTGGCGTCCCAGTGGCACAACCGTGTTTCAGATTCAGCTATGGATTCTATCTGTAAATTGATCAAGAATCTTTTACAAACTTCTAATAATTGTCCTTCGTCATTTGGAATCGTTCAGAGAAAGGTCAAGATCATGGGCAGTGATAATTTAGGCCCCATGTGCTCAGAAATCACACGGTTATGTGAAAGTTGCCTTTCAATTCTGGGTCCAAGTAAAGGACATTGCTGCGACGCTCATGGTCTTTCAAGAAAACCGGCTGCTTTTTCCTCTTGTGATATTGAAAAACAGCTGAAGCTGATTATTTCTCACAATGGAAGCGAAATAATCAAGTTTTTGGAAGAGTCCACTAAGTTTTGTTCGCAATCATTAGCCGTCAGAGACATTACCAGCGGAGAATTTTATCGGAACAACGTTTTGCCGAATCCAAAAAATAACGAGTTGAACCTTCATTTGTTGGTGAATGCTGATGGAGCAAAATTCACGAAGTCAAAAGCTGGGAGCTTCTGGCCAGTGAATGCTTGAATAGCAGAACTGCCACCGAAGATTCGTTTTAAATTTGAGAACGCGGTTTTATTTGCCCTGTGGCAGGGCGAAACCAAACCGGAATAAAGTATTTTAATGCAAAGAGTAATTAAGTTGGAAAAGTGAAATTTAATTCAGTTGAAAAAGTTGTCGAGAACTGGATTGGTCGCAGAAATGAATCGTTCTGATTATTTTGTTCGGGTTTCTATCATCGAAACTGTATTTGATCTTCCCGCGAGTGCGAGTATTTTAAACACTTTTTAGTTTAATGGTGAGCGTTGGGGGAGGGGGAGGGAGGAGGGTTAGTGGGGTCACTCTCCCAGGTTTGGCCGACCAAAGTGCTGTCAAGAGTGTTCCTTTCGTTCATGTTATGTTTCTTACTCCCCTGGTGTCCAATGCTTTTCATCGGGCCCTTATCCCTTCCCTAACTGATATTGACACTCAAACATATTTTTGCAGGCAAATATGGCTGTATGAACTGCAAGGATCCTGGCCTTGTATTCAACAAGCGTCGTATTTGGCCTTTCACCAATCAGCGTGAACCGAAAGACACAAACTTTTGGAAAACGGCTTATCAGGAACTTGATTTGGGAGTTGCGTCGCCATATTTTGGAGTAAAGGGACGTTCAGTATTATCTGATCTTTGCGTCAACCCGTATTGGCAGAATCTGTTGGATTTTATGCATTAAACATATAAAGGAGTGTTTAAGAACATTTTGGACGGTTTGTTTGGTAAGTTGAAATGTTGATACTGACAGAAAAATCTGACGCCATGTGAGCAGAGTAAATATTGGATTTTTATGTAAAAAAACCTTTCAATTCAATTAGTCTGCCACTTTTGTCGAGCGAATAAAAAAAACAGATGGACGATTTTATTGCCGCAATCAAATTCCCAGTTGATTTTCAACGACGAGTCCTGTCGCTCGAAACTCTTGGATACTTCAAAGCTTCAGAATTGAAAAATTCGCTTTTGTATGGCATATTCCCAGCATTATGCAATTTCGTTCTGGAAAACAAGCCCCAAGATCCGTGGACAATAAATTTTGTTCATTGGATTGCGGTTTAAAGTGAGATATCAGTTCGTTTAAATTCCGATGTTATCGACATGGATGCGCTTCTCTTCGTCGACGTTCTCATCCGTTCCTGGCAGCAGCTGCTGCCCGAGTTCCTGAAGGAACGAAATCAGACATTCAACTGTCATTCGACGTGCCATTTGCCGCATTTCGTGAGAGCTTTTGGGCCTTTGCGAAATTTTTCGACGTTTGCCTTCGGAAGCTTCAACCACGGATACGCACAAATGTTCAGCTCCGCCCATGGAACCTTGGAAGAAGTGACACGAAGATTTTCCCAAGAAAAATTTATTAAATCGTGGCTGCGGTTAAAGAAGAATGAAAAACAATCGACAGGGATAGAATCGAACAACAAAGTCGGGTTAGTTAAGCTCCTTTCCAAAACTGAAATGACTGAACTCAAGGTCAGTGAATCCACTGCTATTAAATTGGCCTTTGGAGAGAAGTTGGACAGTACGTTAACTGCTGCATCTGTGAAGGTGTGCTCGATGGTTATAAGGAGCAGGGTTTTTGAATATGGAAAGAATATGTGCACCTATGTTGGTAAATTTTTGGGACTGGATATGGTATGCTATGCACTCATCGACAAAATATTTTTGCGGTTCGATCATGTCTTCGCATTATGTAGAGAGCTCCGGGTTGTTGGCTGTTCAATCGATATGATTCCAAAGTGCAGTGAGAGAATTCTGCTTGATTTAAAAAGTCATAATAGTGAGCCTTATGGCCAAGGGTTTCGCATAGTGGAAGTTTCTGACGTACTGTTGTATCTCGGGTGTTTGAGTTCAAGAAAACGTTGTTTATTGGCCGAGTTTTCTGGTTTTACTGTACTTGTGGAGGAATGTATGACGTTTGAACATAATTAGTTAGTGCATTTTTTTTAAAATTCAAGTATGTGAAGCGAGTCAGGAACGTAATCTTAACAACACTTCAGCTATCCTTATAATAATTACCAAATAAAATGTTACATGGCCCGACCCATCTAACGACCCACAGTCAGGGAATAACCTTTGCCTTGTGTAAATTGTGGGAAGGATGTGTATATAGTTTGGAGTAGAAGACTCCGTGAACGGTCGAGTCGCTTATTTGGGAAAAGTCGCCAAATAAAGTGATTTCTGAAAAAATCTGTTATCAGACAACAAAAAGGTTAGCCCTGCCATCCTACTCTAACCAATGCGAGGCAAACGAGGTTGGCTGGGCCCTCTCGGCGGCACATGCTTAAGTTACACTTGTGTAGACGTGATATATCTTTTGCTTTGCCTTCAGGGCGAGGCTAACAATCGTTTTTTCACACTCACCCACAACGCATGCCCACCCACAACGCTCGCCTATGTGATGTGCTTGGTGCATCGTGGAGTCGTGGGGTCGACTTCCTGCGGGATTTTATTTTTTTCACCAAAGGCTAGTACCCACATAATTACACTTATTCGTATTTTGAAGTAAGTACAGAAGTTTGGAGTTTTTAAATACGATATCCTTCTAATACCTCGAACTAACTTGGAGACGAGTGAGGACTTGCTGCATGCAGTAAGGTTGCATCTGCCGTGACAGCACGAGTAACGTTACTGCATTTGTAGCACCTACTCAGTGACACTAGAACAGATAGTCCAGCTTCTGTGTAGCCAGCATGCTAATAGCTTAAGGCGTACAGCCCTCAGCACTAGTACGACTATCGGACCTTGTGTTTTCATCTCTCTATTGCCTGAATGAAGTGGCTAAGGTAGGGGACGACCTGTTACACTTTTTTAGTGACAGTGGCAATGCTGTTTGATCACAATTTTTCTGCAAACGCCGCCGAGGGAACCCAGCCAACCTCGTCTCGCCTAACATTTGCTTAGAGTAGGGTGGCTGGGCTAACCTTTTTGTTGTCTGATAACAGATTTTTTAGAAATGATAGTACTTTTTCGCACCTACATTTGGGCTAGGAATTCAAAATAGATGGAAGAAATTTGTCGTCTAGTCCCTCCTGAGCTGACGCAAATTTCGCACAAAGAAGGTTCGCACGTAATGCTTTGTCACTGTAGCCTACCGCGCATAAGCCCAAAGTGGCTGGGCTAAACAGGCAACTAATGTGGCTGTTTATAGGCAGGGGGTTTTTAATTGTAAGCACTCCACTGCCGTTTGTGGCGGTGCCGTAATTAATATTACTGTTACCAATTAATTAATGTTACCACCAGAAAATATTACTGGCAGTAATATTTGCTGGTGGCAAATGGCCTCAATTTCCGCAACAAATATTCTTCGCTACAGAGAATGTACAAAAGATCGCAGATGGATTTTTCAAAAATTCAGGGCTTAGAAATCAAAGCATTAAAAAACAAGCCATCTAATCCGCCAAACTAAGGAAAAAAATTCAACCAAACAGAACAGAACGCTCGTGTCGGCTCAGCCGGCCAGTAAGCAGCATTGGCAAATGCAAAAATGAAAACTCGCTGTCAGGGACCTGTAAATCCGCTAAAATTCTGAAAAATATCTAAGAAATCCTAGAAAAAATTCGCTGAAATTTTTCCGTCAAAAAAGGGATATTTTAGCGACTACGTAGTTTTAAATGAAGCGCGAAAAATATAGAACAAAAAGCGTTCACATCGCCCATACTGTGCACGCAGGAGGGCGGTGGGGACCAACCAGAAGGAGAAAGGGTTGAAGGACAAAAAGGGTGGTCGGGCCCTGACGCCCCTCACCACCCTACTTTGTCTAAATCTTGTAATTAGAGAACACAATACTGAAGAATGAGGAGCCCAGGACGAGCGGATCGAGAACTCTGACCGTAGTACCGACTGATCGTAAGCTGAGCTGAATTTGTTGCCGAATACTCTAGATAGGGATGGGAATGGTCGAAAAATTAATCGCGTTCCTATTTCTGGCTTCACTTGTATAATCGACCCTTCAGATCACAACACGCGGACAATACTGCCTCAGCCAGTCTTAGAAAAATAGCACGCTGCTTGCCCATGTTTCGAGAATATAAGGCTTCCCGAAAACAGACCCTAGGTGTTTTTGGAATTCTTTAGGGCTGTCCCTAGGAAATCCCATAAAACTCAGAGTTTTCGTAGGGTCTGATTTCTAGGACACACAGACCCTAAAAAAAAAACAGCTGGTTTTAAGCCCTAAATCTTAGACGCGCCTGTATTTCCTTAGAGCCTTTCCTGTTTTGAAGACATCCGGGGCACTCAAAATCTTGGATTTTCGTAGGGCTTGCGTGTATAGTCGTGTTTGTGGTAGTGAAAGTCACACACTACTTGTTGTCAGAGACTTATTATGTGAATATGCGAATATGCTCACTGTTTTTCCCGCAAATCATAATAGCGCACGACGGTTAGTTCGATAACGAGATTCGAATTTGAAATACAATTATGTTCAAATAGCGATACTTGTTTCCGCCTTCTAGCAGACAGCGCACCATTTATGACACAAAGATCGCGTGCTGTGCGCGTTTTTGGACATGGCTATACTATATGTGATAAATCACATGTAGTCAGCGTTGCCAGATGCAGCTAGAATCCGCTAGATCTGGCGGATATTTTGTCCGGCAGCGGAAAAAACAGCGGACTGAGTGTTTTGGCGGAATTTGCAGCTAATTTTAGGGTTTTCAGCAGATTGTAGCGGATTTGTGGCAATCTATGTTCGAGTAGCCTATACGGGAAGGTTTTTTTCAACAGCTCGCCCATTTTTCTGCGACTTTTGAGACAGCTTTGTCTGTGCGTTGAGGTCTGAAGGGTCAGTGACAAGGGATGGGGTGGGCAACACAGTAATTTCGACTATGGGTCTACGATTTTGAGTAAAAGACCGAAGTTGACAACAAATTCATAGTTGAGTGCTCAGTCGGTATTACAGTAGGCCTAACCACAGTCCAGCCTTTGGCACGAGTGTGAGTCTCAAAGGCGGCTCCCCTTTCTTCTGTCCCCCTTGTTTGGTATAAATAGGAATTTTTTCCCTTTCCCCTGACCTTGGCTCCAAGCCTGGTATAAAATCCTTGAAATATGTGGTAGATGGTACAGCATTTAAGCATGTGTGAGTAAACTTTTCCTCATTCGCCGTTATCGACTGTATTCCATGCTTTATTTGCTAAAATAGCTCAGTTTTGCGATAAACTTTCGGCGAATTTTTTAGCGGAATTTTTAACATACACAGCGGATTTTTAGCGGATTTTCAGGTCCCTGGCAGCGAGTTTTCAATCTTGCATCTGGCAACAGTGCATGTCGTATAGCCATGTTTCCGGACGAACTTGCCACGCGCCGAAAATGGCATTTTATCTAGAACTTGCGTTCAAAATTAGTACTTGCTTCGACAGTGCTTACATTCAAAATTTTCAAACAATTATTTTTTTTGAGAAGTTCTGAAAGGTTAGTCCTAACTGGACCTCGAAAAAAAGAAGCCGATATGTAATTTTTTATAGTCAAGTTCAAATTTGTTGCAGTTTGGCCAGAGGGCAAGAAGAATGTGATCCAACTAGGACTGTATCATTCACTCGTAAGTAAAAGAATCACCCATAGTCTAGTTTGAAATTTGTGTTCATTTTCGGACTTTTAGAAATTTCATAGGGTCATTCTCAATCAGTATTGCCATTTCCCAACGCGTGCAATTGCATTCGGTTTGATCAAATGATGTTTAGTCAGTGATTCCCTCCGGCTGTTACAAGGTGCACTCGAACGGTAAGGGTACAGAGATAGAAGTCTATTAGGTGGCCCAATGTACAATGTTGTGACGTCCCTAGGTGCCGCTTGATCGATGACAGCATGAAGTAGCGGGCAGAATGGAGAGCGGGTCAACGAAGCAAGGTTAACGCTCTTAGAACTTACAGTACTTCAAAAAAATTGCAAAAGGGGTAAGCTTTTTTTTATTTTGTAAATCACGTGAAATGTACAACGAAAGAGATCATGTTTCATTTCGCTGAATTTGGCTCAAAAGTCTTCGGGAAACCCTGTTCATGGAATGTTAATCTAAAAAAATTTTCACCTAACAGGAGGTTTATCGAGAAAGAAGTGCAGCAAACATCTTCCAAAAAATGTCTTATGTTTTCAGACATTCTTCTCCATGCCTTTTAGCGTCAAAACTCGCGACATTGATCGAAGATAGAGCGAGGCGAGGAGCTAAGTAATGTACGCAGAAGGAAAAGACGAAGCTTTTTGCGCATGGTACAAGTGCGGCATCATCGAGCTCCGAGAACTGAAATTTTGACTGATTGTGAGATTTAAAATTTACCTGGTTGCTGGTTTTTATTTTGAGTGTTGGTAATATTCGTTAATTTCGTAAGAAAGATAATTTAACCATGAAATCCTCGAACTTGACATATAGTTATCAAAACAAGGAAAATCTAAGCTATAGATTTCTTCAGAAATTATGAGGGTTTCCCAGAGATTTTTTATTTCCAAGGGTCTAGAGAAAGTCAGAATTTTCTAGGATTTCCTAGTAAAACTAGGAATCTTCAGTTCATAGGGAAATGCCAAAGTGGGGTTTGGGGCCTGGTCCTGGAGAACTCCAAGTTTTCGGAACATAGGTGAATAATGAGGTAACGTAGGCTGCTATATCCAGATTTACACCAATCCGCAAAAACACCCAAAATCCACCGCAAATTCTGCTAAAACAGTCAATCCGCTGTTTATCCCGCTGTCGGGCAAAACATCCGCCTGATCTAGCGGATTCTACCTGCATCTGGAAACGCTGTCAGTAAGTAATTTCAAGGAAGGTAACTACGGCTAACGGAAACAGCGCGCGCCGCACGGCTAATAAATATATTCCGCCTGCTGGTGGTATGCCTTCAACTTCAGTTTTTGAAGCCCAAAAAATTAATTAGCTCGCATCTCAAAATCACACCCTCAAAAGAATACTGCGCGCCATGAGAGCTTTCAGAAAAACCAACTTTTTTGTCCGTAGCTTCAGTGGTTATTGCTGTAGACAGGAGTGCTTGAGTACGTCGTCGTCGTCGTCGTCTCTGGAACAGAAAACGTCAATTTGGGATCTCGAGAACGCGGCTGAGCCGTTCCCAATAAAATTTTGCACGATTATTGGCCATGGCAAACATAGCTCATCCCTAAAATTTCGTGTTTTTTTGTTGATTCGTTGTCGAGTTATGAACGATCAAAGTTGCCCGCTTAACATTCCGCGTCTGTGTGGCTGGGCTAAACAGGCAGCTACCGCGCCTGTTAATAGCAGAACTGTACGATTCTTGAAGCGATTTTGCGTTTCGGTATCCATGGACATTTGGATTTGGGTGTAATGTAAAGTACTGCACTTATGGCAAGGTATGGTCTGTATGCCACAGCACAGAAAACCAGACATCGCCTCTTCTCATCTCGTACACAAGCAAGTCTATTCCCACGCCGACGACCGCCCGACTAAAATGTGTCCCTCTACCCTCGAGTGCGCATTAGCGTTTGGTGATGTGGAAAAGCATGAACATGAACACTAGTTCAATTCACGCACTATTTTACTACCAGAATAACTTACTTGATTTTCCTCCGATAGCAGCTGCCGCTCCTCTCCTCAAACTCAAGGTATTGCACATTCCCATACGAGCACCCACCGACCTCTTGACCTTGCTTTACCATTTCATCTACTATATGTGTCTATTCGATGCTGATAGGCAGTGAGAAGTTGGGAGTTGCTCTGTACGGTCGGTCCTTCCTTCTTTTGTTGTAAAAGTAAAAGCGATAGTGCCGAAGTAGCGGTGTGCCAGCTATCGAAACTTATCTGAACTGAGCCTTGACTATGGCTTTCCGAACTGAAGCAGCCCGTGACACCTACATCCTGGAGACAGAGTTCTTCGTCGATAAGCTGAAGGCCCAGTGATGCATTCTTCCATGAGAAACTGATTCAGATTACCTGCACGACGGAAGCTGATCAGAAATCAGTCGACGACGTCGCAGAAGCCGACTCGAACCTTATACTAGAACTGAATGCTGTGGTTGAGAAAATTTTCGTCGTTCTGAGCACCCTCAATCGAGCCCATGACCGCGCAGGCAAGCAATCGCCGTGGACCTGAATTGTCACCAAGCAGTAGGCGCCCCGAGTGTGAAGCTGACCAAATCGATTTGGAGAGATTTTCTGGTCATGCAGTGGCATGAGTTTTGGGACTCCTTCGAGACGGCCATGACAATATAACAACACCTCACGTCTGATGTTGACAAATTTAATTATTTACGAGGCCAGCTGCCTGGGAAGCCAAGTCAGCCATTACAGATCTGTCCTTGACAAACGAAAATTATGCGCATGCAGTCGAAATTTTGAACAAGCGATACGGCGATAAACAGGTGGTCATCAATTTGTACTTTATGGCCCTCTCGACTCTGCAGGCTCCACAAGATCAGACGTCAAGAATCCAGTGTGTGTTAGATGAAGTGGAAAAGCATCTTCGTCCGTTAGAACCCCTACGCGCAGAGATCGAGCACGAACATGTTGTGTCAATAATTTTTTCGAAATTACCGCGCGGTGTAATTTTTTGTCTGGAAAAAAATCGGGTTGATAAGGCTTGGACTGTAGCCGCACTCCGTAAAAGCGTACAAAAAGCTGCTTGAAGCCCGAGAACTGGCTGATCAGCATCACAAGCCATCAGCATTCGTAGCACCGAAACCTACAACAGGCTTTTTGCATCTGCAACATGGACCCCAGAAGAGGTCTGGAGGATATCGCATGTCGACCAGAAAAAACAGGGCGGATATCACACGACGACAGGTTCCCTTTTGACCCACTACAGAGCTGAGAAGATGCAGAGTAGTAAATGTTTCTTTTTCCAAGGTGACCATTGAGCTGATGCATGTCCAGTCTATGCTACAGTTAATGCCAGGAAGAAACAGATCAATGGAAAATGTTTTGTCTGCATCCGAGAAGGTCATGACAAACAAGATTGCAAATCTGAAAAGGCGTGTTTGCACTGCGAACAGAAGAACCGTCATCATCAGAGTTTGTGCCCGAAAAAGTTTTCCATGCGGAATCTAAAGAAGGCTTAGTCTTTGCAAGAGTCTTACAATACCTTACAAAGATTTTTAATCTGACCTTACTCAGATTTTGCCTAAATGGGAAATGCGGGAAGCAGTCTATCCTGTTTTGGAAGAGTATCAAAAAACCGAACTTGAGGGGCACAAACCTGAAAATGCCCTAGTCAATTTGGACGGATGTGCGCATGTGCATAATCTTCTTTAAACCGCCAGTGCACATTTCATGACCTCGAAGTCGCCGCATAAAGGAAAAGTCCAATTAGTTTTTGAATGTGGGAGTCAGCGCTTTCGGGCTTCGAGCAGCTCCTGTACGCTTTTACGGAGTGCGGCTACAGTCCAAGCCTCTTCAACCCGATTTTCTTCCAGACGAAAAATTACATCGCGCGGTAATTTCGGAAAAATTATTGACACAACATGCCCGTGCTCGATCTCTGCGCCTAGGGGTTCAAACGGACGAAGATGCTTTTCCACTTCATTTAACACACAATTGATTTAAGGCGTCTGATCTATGGAGCCTGCAGAGTCGAGAGGGCGCACAAGGTTGGGAAAATTAGAGCTTGGAATTCTGGGGCGGCGTCTGGAGGGGCTGGGGGGGGAGCTTTTCCATACTTGTCAAACCTTTGCGATTGAGTAACTACATAGTCATCTTTAAACAAGGGCATCAAGATCTCTTCGCATATATATTGTAAAAACGTATTTGTTGGTCCATCGCCGACCCCTTCATCGAATTTGACGAGTCTCATTTGGTTGGTCTTTCTTCGATTTTCATTGAAGCAAAATTTGATCACATAACGACAGGCTTCTTTGTTATAACGATGAAGCCTAATGAAAACATGTTCGCCATTACCCAATTCCTTGTCGCGTCGTTCGCCAAACGCGAAAAAACGATGCACTGCTTTAAAAAACGTCTTGTAGATAAGGACCTTCGCACAAAACCGCAACAAGATTTATATCAATGAGCAAAAGCGCGAGTCCTTTTATTGACAAAACACCACAACATCTAAAAAATTTTAAAAAAAAATTCAAATTTTTTTGGCTGCTTGAATGGAGTTTTTTAGTATGGTATGGTACGCCACGGCGGGAAAAGTACGATACAGTACGGCCGTACCAGGCCCCAGGTATGGGTACAGTCAAAAAATCGGTTTGGTCGATTCTGAAACCACAGCCCATCTTCATTTTCCTCCAATGCCGACTTTACTTCCAGATAAAACGTTTACACAAAAAACTTCACGCTCAAATCACGAATAAATAAAAATCATTCGGGACATAAGCTTTTAAGCTTTTCGACTCTCTCCATTCGATGTTTTTTGCGTAGAAACCATGGGAAGATCACGGGGTCTGAAAATAAAGGCCTAATGTGTAGTATAAAAAAACGATTCATGGATTGTATTAGCGGGCACGTGCCTGCTTAGACCAGCAACTAGACTGACAATGCTAATTGAAGGAGAAGAGGAGGAGGAGGAGACAACATGTGCCTAGATCAACAACCAGAGGTCATACAGTTGTAAAAGTTATTTTTCCAGAAATCTGAAACTTTCCGACTCTGCCTTATGACGGTCATTTTTTTGAAGCTTCTATTTCTGAAAAGTTATTCCTGAAAATAGTCACTGTTTTGGATTTTTTAATCCCTAGCTCGTCAAGTACTGGACGGATTTCGATAAAAGTTGACATGGCTGCAGATCTTGCAAAGCCTGCGGAAAATCAATTTTCTTGGTTGTATCTTTCCTGAGTTATCGACTATCGAAAGTAGCTGACGCTAGTGTTTCCAGTCTTTTTTATTTTCGATGCCGAGTTTAGAAACATCATCTTACCGGGTTGAGGTGCAGCGCCATTGATTGGCTATGCTCCATGCGCTCTCACAAAATGGGTTTGGTGTAGACCAATAAATTTGCCGATAATAAATCGCGAATGCTTGAACGAATATAAATGATGTAAAAAGAGTTTCCATAAGCACCATATATTTTATTTGATGTGGAGTAATAGTGCTGCGGAAAATAAGAGGTAACAGCAACCTGATAAAACTTGCAGGTCCTGAGTGTTCGGTTTCAGCTTCCGAGGAAATGGTCCTAGGATATAGAAGTAAAGACCACCCCAATCATGGGCTACTTCTCCTTACGATTGGGCTGGCTTTAGCTTCGATAGGTCGGCGCTTTGAGTTCCATTTGTCTTCTGTCTTCGATAGGCTGCTTTTCAGCTCCTTGCGTCTGCTTGCCTTCTCGTAATGTCAGTAATGTCAGCATGTTTTTGCCATAGAACATGTGTTGTGAACAAGGAACGTGAGTGGTCTTACATGGAGACTTTTTGCCTACTTAACGATAGTATCTGGTATGATAGAGGCATTTAAGAAGTATTTTTGTTGTTTTTCCTGCCGCCTGTATATCCAAGTACATATTCATAAACTCTGCGCATTTTATCACCAGGCATGGTAGAGCGCAAATAGTTTCCGACTCTGAAATGGTCGACCGGGGTCGTGGCCTGCGGATTAAGGCGTATTTGTCTCACGCTGAGTGCTCACTTACAGGGGAAAGTTCGACTCCCGCCTCGGTGGAAACTGATTGTTACATATAGGTTCCTAAGCCCTCGAGTGCGCTCTACATTGCTTCGCTATGGATAGAGTATGACATGACATGACATGACATCTCATCGCACTGCTCTGGCGAAACGTTTAATGGACACACCTTCTGTCTACAGTGGTCGAAATAAAACTGCATCAATATCGCTTGTTTTGAATGTGCACCCAATCGAATGTGCACCGACAGTCTTCAATGTTTTATATTCTTTAACTTGAATAACATCAACTGGCGCTTTGCTCATTTATATCTCGCTGGTTCTGTAAGACGTCAGTCTCACAACAAGTCAGATGTTGATATAGATTTACTCGTCGCACCGTGCGTCAAGAGTTACACCGAGAAGACTAACTGGGATAGCAACAGGAGGTTATCAGTGCAAGTCACAAAACAAAAGAAACAAGGAAAACCAGTCAGCATGACCTGCACCCGATGTTAACTTGGGCCTAACAGGCAAAGGTAGCATGGGCACACCAGACACAGACGACATTATCATAGTGCACCAATAACAAGATCTTACATCCCCTTTACAGTTCCACTCGGCCATTGTGATATTCTGTGCTATTCTAGGACGCTGCGCCCAATACAGCTGGAACATGGCACAGTCGAGTCTCTTTATCGTAGTGCCAGTAGCGGAGCTGTTAACAATGGTTATGTGAAAACTAGCAAGAGCCGCTCGAGCGGACTTAGAGTACCTAGGCATCTTTAGTTTCGCATTTTTGTAGACGTCCAAACTGACAGTCGCATCGATTGTCGGATATGCTCGAATCGGCCAGGTCGCCTTCCCCTTTCAGTCTTCTTTCTTGTTATCGCCCAGGAGCTGAGGGGACACTTTGTCCTGCTGAAGTATCTTCCAAGAGAGGCACAGCAAAAAAACCAGCACTTTTGCACTTTACTCCCCAATTCCGCCATCCCGCCATCCCGCGAATATCGCGGGTTTTTCGCGGGGTTCTCGCCCGTTTCCCGCGGTGGGCGGGGCTTTCGCGGCGGTTTGTTTAGAAACATCAGGCGAACGGGTTGAAGCCTGCGTCATTGATTGCTTTTCAACACACACAAACGCGCTACTTATATACAAGTCTAAGCTCCTTATGCGAATGAGAGTACTGGTTGGGAGAACACAATATCTGGTCAGGACCACGCATAAAAACTAGTCAGAGGAAAAATAATCAAGACGAGCTGGAAAACTACATTCAACTCATTCTGACTGGATCACCTGAAAGTCGATATGCTGGTGGTGGGTCAGCGGGGCCTAGAACAAACAAACTAACTATATCACACTTGTCACGTTCCATATTCTCCAGGTTATTATATATTTTGCGTGAGATAATCTGGCATACTTTCCCGACCCCAACCAGCAATATATCCAGGTCTTATGTAAATATAGAAACAGGACGACAACAGACACTGGTATCTCCACTTGGTATTCGGCCTGTCGGAAATATCGGCAGGGTAGCTGGAGTCGTTGTACTAGTCCTTCTTTTACATGGCTAATTTCAAAATTTCCAAATTGTTCACGAAAATATTCCGATCAAATAATTTATCCATTTTTTTTGGGCGGTGAACACTTTGAATTCTCCTTCTTCATCGCTGTGCAACAAATACGTGTAGCCCAAATTGAAATTGAGGGCGTAGTTGACTCTGGAATAAATAAACCGAAGAGCATCACCCAAACGGAAGTCCATGACATCAGAGCCAGCCACATGGAAAAAATTATTTCTGAACGATTCCGGATTTCTTGTAAAAATGGGTGCAGACATCACCCCAATATTTCTTGATTTCTGGCTTGGCGTCTAACAAATACGGCAATTGTGGCAAATAATCCCAAACCGGATGAGCATTAGCTGGCATGGCGAGCGAGTCAGGTTGAAAATTGGGGGGGGGGCATCACCCGGCTGCAGATTAGGCAAATACGGGCCGCCACTGGAGAGTTTAAAACGGATTTGGCATTTGCCGTCCAAGTGATTATTTTCGCAGAACCCAAATTCGGTGAACTGTTGGCCACACCTCTTGCACTTAAAATTTTCATTTTTGCGCTTTCGTTCATAGTGGCCTTCCAAATAGTCCAGTAGGTGGGCACCTTGAAAATCATAAGACGGGAGTCAAAGCAACATTCGGTCGGATAAGTCTTCATGTGGCGATCCAACGTATCGGATCTCATTGACTTTCCACAAATTGGGCAGTTGACATTGCCGTTGCGGTTTGTGGAAGCGGCAGAAGTCTTCTGATGCTGGAGGACGTACCACATGAGCTCGACGGATGAGTTTTAAAATGCTCCGCCAAATTGCGACTACCCATGAACCACTTTCCACTGCTCGGGCATTGGGCCAATTCATTATCACCAATAGGCTTTGACAGCGACATTTTCAGAAACACTGATGGAGCAATGCGATGGAGAGATTACGGGGAGACGAATTTCCAGCAGCCTAGACTGGAGAGAACACTGACTAGTCGGCCGAAATGGCCACATTTTATAGATTTCTGGAAGGGGTGATCTCGTTTGGGTGCACTTACTAGAGGCGCTAGATGACTCATGGGTGTACTTTCTCGATTCTGATTGGTCGAGGTGTACTTGATAGCCGATCTGGGGAGCTGGTGACTTTTCGGATGACTCATAGGTGCGCTTGATAGCTATTGCGTGTATGCACATACTCGCTTCTGATTGGTCGGGGTGAACTTATAGGTGACTTATGGGTGTACTTTGGCTATAAACGCGGACAGTCTCCACTGTCTGCTCTCATCGTCAGTGTTCATTCTGCCGTCGTCGTAAACGGTGGCTAGAGGAAGAGCTTCAGTGGTCAGTGTTATATTCTGCATGTCACGAACGGTGGTCAAGTAAAAGATGAACAGTGACGCTTTGTGATACTACCAGCAGTCACGGTAGTGCCGACTTAGACCAGCCAACTAGACGCACAATGCTGAAGGACTATTTTAGCCGGCTAATAACTCGAGAACGGCTTGACAAAAATTTCTGATTTCTCGTGTACATTGCAAAATAGGCCAGGTCCACAATATTGGCTATTTTTATCAAAATCCGTCTAGCCGTCGTCGAGTTCCAGAATACGCGATTTCTTGTTCAGGGGGGAAAAGACAAGTAGGAGGAGGAGGAGGAGGATAAACATTAGCCTAGAGCAACAACCAGATTTTGCAAAGTTGTGAATTTTAGTTTCTCTGAAAGCTTGAGCCTCCGGAATCTACCTTTTAAAATTCATTTTTCGAAAGCATCAATTTCTAAAAAGTTATTCCCAAAAATAGTCCGTTTTTTTGGCTTTTTTTATTGGTCGCTCGTCAGCTACTGGACGGATTTCGATTAAAATTGACGTGATAGCAGACCTGACCTATCTTGTGAGGCTTTCAGAAAAACAAAGTCATCGACTAATCTGTTCTTGAGTTATCGATTATTGAAAATATTTCGTTCAGAGTTGAGCGTCTTCACCCGCTGCAAGGGCAGTTGGGAATAACGTAAAAGAGGCTAATTGCGACCGCGCCGGTACAGCTCAATTGGTACACACTTTTCTTTGAACCCACGAGGTACGCGGCTCGCGGAAATTAAATTTGTGCTTTGTTTTTTCGCGTGGCAGAGGCACGTTACTGTGGACAAAGAATATGGGGGTGATCTTGGATTTTGTTTTCAAGTAGGGATAAGCTATCGGATATGATAGGCGCATAAAAAAAGTAATGTTTTTTCCCTAGTGTCTACATATACAGAGGGAGTTACAAAGAGTTCGTCCCCTGAGTACCTTCCGCATGAGCTGCAGCAGTGAAATTTTAATTTACACTGCCACACATCCAACAAGAACCCCTGCGAGAAATTGCTAAGGCTGCTATCAATTGATAAGGATTCAAACAAACTGATCATTCATCATACAGTCCAGATCTGGCACCCAGCGGTTATTACCTATTCGAAAAACCCCAAAAAAGTTTTTTTTTTTGGGGGGGGGGGGAATTTTTGAGTGATGAGGGAGTGAAATCAGCAACTTAGGCGTTTTTTGGGGGTTGTGAGTAATCCTCCTTTTCGACCGATATTCACGCGTCGCACGGAAGTGTGAAAAAGTGCGTTGGTCTCAGGAGATGTTATGTCGTGAAAGAATAATTATGCAATTGTATAGGTTCAATTAAAATGTGGTCAGGCTACGAAATATTTGAACCCCTCTCGTTTTCACATATTTTTGAAAAAAGCGCATGCATTTGATCCTGTTAGGCGGACTGGACGAATCATCTCAGGCGCGCAGCTGCAAGTTCCGTTTGAGGTTCATGCTTTTCAGAGGTTTAGATGTATAATAGTCAGTCACCTCATTTCTCAGTTGATCTATGCATGGGCACGCAGTGTTTTGGTCTAAATCAGTTTGCAACAAAAACGAAAAACGGTCTTATTATTTCCAAAAAAGTCTGTTATTAAGACTCAAAACTTTTATACCAGCCAATGCTCAGAGTGGTTAACCAGGGCTTAGGATGGCTGGTCTACTTGGCCGCACGATGACAAGGTCCTCTCTGCTGCTAAATGCACACAGTTTGTAATCACTAACACACAAATGCTTGTCGATGTCAGCACCAAAGGCACATAGTCTGTGTGCTGCTGCTGTTTGGACAGGCTCCTCAAAGGATACCAGCTGTTTTACACGATGGCAAACTGAATATGCTAAAGCTCTAGCGCTGCGAATAACGTGGTACAGTTTATCGGCAGATCCCAAGCCTTGAGTAACACTCGCAACAGTCTTTCCCCTCTCCAACTGTATGTTCATTGTCATGTTTCACTACATCAGAAATGGCACACTTGAGGATAGGGAAACACAGTACACAAAATGATTTGCGTATCCGGGGGTTAAACACTCGCTAGTTGTGCGCATTCAACCAGAGAGGCAGACACTTCGAACCCACTATGTAGACCATGAACTGGATCTTTCAATGACCCTGCTCGTTGCTCATAATATAGCATCCCTCTCCGATTTCTGCTCGTGGTGCTCATTGATGACTTGTTCAAATTGATCTCGGAGTTCTCCTCGTTGCTGTTTGATTTGCTCCATCACCAGCGCATCCTCATTTCCAGCATTGATCATGGAGAAATTGAGGTAAAGTAATCGTCGAGTGAAACAAAACTTTTTTCTTCGGTATAAGAAAACAATTCTTGCGGAACAGCCGAAAGCCAATAATATGACACAAATAATGGTGGCCGATGTCACCGTTGATTTGCCGCTCTCAGGTCGTGATGGTGGCGGGGATGTATTTGTACATTCTACATCCTGCACACAAAGCCAATCTAAAAAGGGATAAGACAGGCCTTTGAGTATCCTAATTCGATGACAGAGAAAAAAAAACTGAGGAGTGGTATAGTCTAATCGGGTCTAAATACTATATCAATAATACTGAAAGCCAAACGTCCTCCGTCACAGCAAGCCGGACTCCTTCAACGCAGCAAAACGTTTTAGATGGATTATCTCGAAATTTTTAGCTGTAAGGCGCATTGTGGTCAACGAAGAGTTGGTAGAGAATTTTGAGCTCTAGAAGACAGTATCAATTTTTTGTTTGATTCCAAATGCGATCGTTAAATAATCGATAATTTCTTTACCGCGGGAAAATGGTTCTCGCCGATTTTCTCAAAATTTTAAGCTACGACCATCGTCAACCCCAACACGAAAGTTGTAGAGAATTTTAAGCTCCACAAAACTAATGTGAATGTTACATTCGATTTTAAATCAGATTTCTAGATAATCGATGAGAGAAGTTATCGGAAAGGGGCGCAGCCGTTCGAATGAGGGGGGTGGTCGCGAGTGTGCATTGCTGTTCCCCCGCATTGTACTGTACAGTAATGGCGTTTTGCGTTCGAGCCTAATAAGGGTGACTGGCCTCTGTCTAGATACTGCCTCTCTGTGTTTCCGCTGCACTCTGCGTCCATGACTGAGATGCGCATAATTCCTTTTCCTGTGTTAAATCCCCCTTAACTCCCTTCTTAATCTGGGATCGCGGGATCAGGGATCACATTCGAGATGGCTAGCTTGACAAAGGATATCGCAATGATTCCAAATTTATACATTTCCCCCGAGCTCAAGAAACTGAAGAAGCTTATTTCAAGACTTTAATGCCAGACTTCCGTGCCCATGTCCGTACAAGTTCCTGTCAATGACAACGCATGGAGAATCCTACACTGTCCGCTTTTTTCTCGACGACCGTTCGTGAAGGATTCATCGGTCGCGAGATCGTTCAACGAGTTCATAACAGTGTGCCGTGCTGAAACTGCTTGCGCTATCAAGGTTGGTGTTTTCAATCCTTCCCATCGTGGGTGAGAAACAAACGACACCCTATTTTTGTTCTGACATCCACCGTTGTTGCATGCTCTTTCTTTAACCTGATGGCAGCAATAATGCTAAAGGTAAACATGTGTACTGTATGCAATAAGACCTTGTTCCCATTCTTCCTTCCCGTGAAAGTCAGAGTGAAATCTGTTACAAAAATCTTTTGAATAAAGGTGGGGGCAAAAAGTATTTGGATGAGGAAGCCGCTGCCACTGCCAACTACTTATTCAAGCACAGGCGAGGGCAGCGAGCCATGGGGCCATCCATGAAGGTCGACCGCACAAAATCTCAATTTTTTGCCAACCCTTCCCCATGACCGCATGCCGATCAGTTCTCGCGAACCCGATCCTGATCCTGACATTGGGACATCGGAATTCTGCTAACAATTATGATATGCATAGGCACGGTAGGCACACTCTGATTCGCCATATCTGCGATGGAGAGACAACAGCAAACAAGAAGTCCTGATCCAACTGGGCTTGCCCTGATCTTGATCCTGAAAAAAGGTGATCCCGACCTATCCCTATGCGTGACCAGGTCTCACGGCAGGCCCCCTGTGCCTTCACTGGGAGCAGCCCTACACTAAGATGTACTGGGTGAGAAGGGGCTTAGGCTTACTGTAGCTTCGTGCGTGCAAACTGTTCGACCTCAAACAACAAATCCCGATCCCGATTGGGCTTGCCCTGATCTTAATCCTGGAGAAAGGTGATACCGACCTATCCCTAGAGGTGACCAGCTCTCATGGTAGGTTCCTGTGTCTTCACTGGGGGCACCTCAACACGAAGGCATACTGGGTGAGAAGGGGCTTGGGCTTATCGTTAGCTTAGGGACCTTCCCGACTAGTGTTCGAAGAAAGTTCCCCAATTCTCTAATCCTTGTGTAGGCGTCTGCCATTTGACAGTTGCAGGGGTGTCGCCCAGAGCCAGGTGTCCTAAGTTAGCGACAAGCTACTAAACTACCATCCTCCGTCGGCATAGAACTCCGGCCTCCCAGTCAGGTTTGCGGGCTGGCAAGGGGGATCAAGGCCAGCTGAGCCATTGGCTCCTAGGCTTTTCGGATCAGATGCCATTCCAGTGAGAATAAGAGTCCTGATGAACCCGAAATTGCATTATCGAGAATGAACGACCAAGGAAAAGAGGAGACAAAAAGGTTTTATAGGTTTCGGAGCGCACTACTGGCGACGATGAAAGGTGTTTTTCGTCATCAAAAGTTTATAAATTTGCTACGGTCGACCATGGGCCGCTGCCCCTCCCCCTCTCGCACCTGACCGGGGTCGTGGCCAAGCAGGTTAAGGCGTCTGCCTCTCACGCTGGTTTGCGCACTTACAGGGGAGGGTTCGACTCCCGCCTCGATACAAAATGATTGTCAATTATGTGTTCCTCAGCCCTTGAGTGCGCCTTATGGTGCTTGGCTACGGATAGAGTATGACATTACATGACATGACATGACCTGACCACGCCTTGCTAGCCCCCCCGCCCCCTTCAGGCTGCGTTCGATCTTTATGCAATGGCCCCAATCTAGCAAAGGCTAGCTTTTTCTAAATTCCCTGTGATCTAGATATCGCGTTTTTACCTGATAATCGTAAAATAAATTATCAATGTTCCATATTCCATTTCTATATCCAGTATTTACTATTGTTGATGCTAATATTTTAGGCGCTTATTATTATTGCTGATATAATTGGCTCACTGATTAGGAGCTATTGCGAGCAAAGCGATCAAATCTCTGGTATCCTGGCTAATGCGGTGATAGAACAGTTCCGACCAGACAGGCGCCTTGATGGCTGCGATCGGCGCCCTATCGCTTGCATAACAGGGCGTGGCGATAATATTAAAATTAGAAAACCACTGCATCGTATAGAGGGCTGGGTGTGGCGATTCTATTCTTGATCCCGCCTTTGTACGACTGCATTTGCATCAGTGGCGTTTAAAGAGGTGTTGTAAAGTGTGAAAAGCTTCCTAGTGTACACGGACACGCACTGTTGAAAAAAAAAGATGAACTCGGTGGCCATTTTACCCATGCTTTTCTTTTCCCATATGCAGATAGTTATACATACACGCACGGTACTTTTATAAGCATACACGAAATGATAGAGGGGTTATCACCGGAAATGGAAACGGGACAGTGAAATTTCGAAAAAGATAACGCCAAGAAACGTTCTGCGGATGCGGGCCTCTTGCAACGTTTAAAAAGGAATTCTCAGCTGTTTATCTACTTGAAAGAATATGTGCTGGAACTTTTTAAAGACAAAGAAAACACAGCACCGCCTACTCTGAGCTATTTATCACGCTCATTGTTACCCATGGAAATGAGCTTCCGTTGGGCATTTTGGATGACTTCAATTTCATACTGGGACAAGCGATCACTCGGAAACGCCTGGACATATGGTTTGAAGCCAATATATAAAGTGGAGTTAAGAAACTGACTTTTAGCTCTATGGAGAAGGCGTTTAAAAAGCTATTCAATTTTTTTTATCGAAATGTGTTGGCTTAGTCCCAAGCTCCCGTAAGCTCCGAAACTAGCCACCGAGCTATTAAAATATGTGGGCGCTTAAGCGACCGGCACTTGACCACTTCCCTAAGGGCAAATGACCCCTTGAAGTCCCTGGGGTTAGTCCAAAGTCCATTTCCCTGGGGTTAGTCGCCTGGTCACTTTGCGGGTCAGCTAATGACGATCAATGACAAGTATTTTTTGATGAAAAAGTGGAAGTTTTTCCTTCTAACCAGGGTTGCCGGATTAATAGTGGGGCGCCCTACCGATTGCGCTGCGAGGCTGGTTTATACATTGGTGTCGAGTGTGCACAGTAGAGACCCTACTCCTTAGAGCCACTCCTTTTTTCTCGAAGTTACAGATCTATTTTGCCAGCTTCCCTCACCTATATTCTTCTATCGACTAGAGACTATGCACCTTGGGTACCTACTGCGAATATAGGAAAGGCATTCACAAAAGGCATTCGCCTCTCTCTCAGGTTGACTGATTCATGTGCAACTGCTGTTCACCTGAAACCCTTCTCCACGCAAGTCTTCAAGGTTCTTTTTTGAATATTTGCTACTACCACCAAGATCTGCACTGATAGCAGCTCCACGTCGACCGACTGAAAATCAGGCCCATAAACAGTGCAGTAAACCTTTTAATGATAGCATGCTTTGGTATGTTCGTACCAACTGTGCTAGCATATTCGGATGGTTATCACTTTGCAGACAGCTTTCTGCATCAGAGCAAGCCTGTTCACTATTCAGTGTGTGGTCTAATCTTCTGTATCTTATCTTATACTAACCTTGATAATCTTAACATGCGTTCGGTTATCCTGTTGCGTGAACACAGAATGCCTTCAGCTCAAGTTCTTGGCTTGTAGTACTTAAATACTGGGCTGGCTTGTTGGCGTTGCCTGCTGAACCAAATCTATTTGTTGTGGATCAGACATATGTGCCGCATCATCATTCCCATCGTCCTCAGGTCAGGGTGCATGGCAAGAATTTATACGATTGTTGTGAATTATGTGAAGCGCTTTCCTGTTGGTTGATTCCATAATCGAATGACACTGCCTAGATTCACCAATGTTGGCTTGGCTGAGATAATATAAGGGCACGTTCCATTTGGGTTGCAGTTTGGCACATAGTTCTTTTGGTACATTCTATTTATGTTGCCATGCTAAGCTATTCATGGCGAAATCGTGTTTTTCCTTGCTTTGGTCATAGTCCTGTTTCTGCCATTCTTGTGCCTCGCGCGACTTATTCCGAATGAAATAACCTGAGAGCATTGAGACCTGCCGCTACAGCCTCTGCGTTATCTTTAGTTTTTTTCCTGTCGGTCGGCTGTTCTTGACAGTTCACGTAGTACATGAATTTGCGGCTCCCTTCCAAACAGAATTTTATACGGTGAATATTTTAGTGTTGACTGGGTCAACGATCGATAGCCCAAACAGCCGAAACGGTAGTGCCTGACCCCATCCTTGGGCATATTGTAAATGCTGAGCATGGTGCCTAAGACCTTATTGAAACGATCCGTCAGACCATTGCACGTCGCGTGATATGCAGTCGTATTCTTCCTCTTGATGTCGCACAAGTTGCAAACATCCTGTGTCATGTTAGACAAGAATTCTTTCTCTCTGTTGGATATCAATTTAGAATAGCTGCCATGACGACACAGTTTTCTGTATGAAGGCCGTGGCTGCTGTTGTTCATGTTCATGTTTTACCATATCAACAGACGCTTATGCGCACTCGAGGGTGAAGGGACACATTTACCACGAAATGATTAACTAACCCGTGAGTCGAACACAAACCCATAACTGCGCACCTGGCAGACGCCTAACCAGACATGTCACGAGGCCGGTGAACTGGATGATCAGGCTGATTCGAATGTTTTGTCGGGCAATCGGCTAGAGAACAGAAGTTGAAATATGCCGAGAGATATCACTAATGATTGCAACGTCGAGTAACGAGTGGCGTTCTTAGCGGTCCGAGTAGCAACCAGATCTGCCAGCAGATGCGAAATGCGCTCCATGAGAAAATTTGCATTGAAATCGCCCAGGATGAATAACTTAGGCCCATTCAGACGAAAGTAGTGAGCAACGTAAGGGTACAGGCAGTCCATAGCGTCGAGGAAAGTATAAGGAATATAAACAGTGATACTGACAAACGAACTTACACCTGTGCCGATTTTGAGAGCTGAGGCTTCCAAATCAGGACTTCCTGTTTGTTCATTCATTTTTTTTTATGGTTACGCTAATGGTGTTGAAATATGACAAAATCTACTTAAAAAGAAACGGACTCTCAGTCATCGCCATTACTAGTGTTAGTATCAGAACTTGGAAAACGGAAAAAAAATCATATGCGCAATTCCTTGCAGATATTTTCAAGAGTACCATTTATTTGCCGGCATTTCATTTCTGGCTTTTCTTGGTGTCTTGAATCTCGTTTTTTGGCTTAGGCGTGAAGTATGGCGAAAACCTTTCAGACTCTTTTAGTTTTCGCGTCGATTGTCGAGTCGGGAGCACATCTATAAAAAAAGATTCTTAAAAGGGTTTTTGAGATACCTGACTGAGGGCTGGCAAGTCAAATTTTCACTTCTCGTTTTGCACGAGCTTCAATGCTGCTGCTGGGTTTGTCCATTCCTTGATAGCAGTGTCAACTCTCGTTGGTTTGGCTAATATGACATATGGACCTCCCCACTTACGCTGTAGTTTTGCTCCTATGCCTTTTTGAACTCTCTGGAGTCGTACTAAGCTATTAATTGAGAATTCGATGTCATTGCTACTCGGATCATAGTTCTTTTTCTGTCGTTCCTGAGCTTCCAACAGGTTCTTCCTGACAATTGCTTCCATTAGGTTTAACCCAGCTGCGATTTGATCTGCGAATGCCTAGAGGGTAGCAGGAGCTATTGGTTGTGCGGACAGCTCCCCTGGAATACGCGGCTCTCGTCGAGTTCAAGTTCAAGTTCAAGTTTTACTGTGGTCCTAAGCAGCTTGCGCGCACTCGCAGGCACAGACATGATATAGATTACAAAAAAACAGACTGAATCGTCAAAAACATAGAATAAAACAGGCTGAATCGCCAAACTCACAGTACCTAAGAAAAAGTCATGACACGAATACTTGAACGGAACTGATTCAAACTAGATAAAGCAATATCCTCAGATAAAGAATTCCACACAATAAAAGCAGAAAATTCGAAAGACTGCGTAAAAGAGACAGTTCGATTTTTTGGTAGAATCAAGGAATGACTTTGGTTGATCCGATGACTAACTCGAATATTTGAATCCAATTTGTGAAGAAAGTGAATGTTCGAGTAGTCGTGATATCCGTGGTAGAATTTGAAGAACTGCGTCATTTTCAGATGATTTCGTCGATCCGATAAAGATGGCCAGTTGCATCTTGCTGGGACCTCAGCTGCCTTGATCGACCAATCATTTTCATACATTCTTGCAGCCAGGAGTTGAGATCGCTCTAATTCTTCCGAGTCCTTCTTCGAAATTGGATCATAGACGCAGGAACCATAATCAATGACCGACCGAATGCATGATTTATAAACAGTCCCCATAACTTCTGGTTCCACATTTCGTCCCAATTTCCGCCTGAGAGCAGCCAACATTGATCGAGCTTGACGAGATATTTGTAGAATGTGCTCGCTGAATTTTACGTCAGGGGAAAAAGTAAGTCCGAGGTATTTTATCTTCTCCACGAAGTCGATTTGATGACCACAGATAGTCAACGAAGGGATGTTTTCTATTTTCTTGTAATTGTATCGAAAAATCATGGCCTTTGATTTTTCCATATTCAGTTCGAATCCAATTGCTCGGAGCCATTCATCAATGAAGTCGATCATTGGCTGGCATAAATGGCCCAGTGATTGGAGAAATTTTACCGGCAACAGGATAACCAAATCATCGGTATAGGCAATCAGTTTGGCAAATCGGAACAGTCTCGAAAATTCGACCAATAAGGGATCGATGTAAGCAATGAATAACGTCGGTCCGAGAATAGATCCTTGGGGGACCCCACTGCTGACTAGAAGGGAATCTGATCTGGACGAGTTTACCACAACGAACTGCGATCGATTCGATAAATATGAATGAATCACGTTGAGCAATTTCGATGGAATATGATGGTGATGTTGAAGGTTTCAAAGCAGGGCAGCATGGGGAACCCTGTCGAAGGCCTTCTTGACATCGAGAAATACTCCTATCACGTTCCCGAAATTTTTGTCGTCCAAGTGGTTATGAATGAATTGCGATACACTAATTAATGCAGAATTCGTTCCACGACGCTTTCGAAATCCAAATTGATTCGACGATAATTGTAGAAAAGGACGAATCAGATTCTCAATATGTCGCTCGCAAAATTTTGACAGTATAGGCCAAAATGTTTGACAGTATAGGAGATACATGACGAATCTGCAACGACCACGGAAATCAGCCATTGCTTAATCAATCGTTATCGTTTCATAGAGAGTGTAGCAGATCATGCCATTGCTAATGAACTCCTCAAAATACTGAAAAAAGCAAGCCCTTCAGGTTTAAAAAAAAATTTGAAAAAAGACTCACCAGTCGTAGTAGAGCGAAAACATCTTTTTTGTTCCGATCAACTTTGACATCGAATCGCAAAAACCGAAGCGAATTTTCATATCGGTTTCCTCCAATTGTCAACGGAGCTTCTGCTAAACCATGGCCGGGGATTAATGAAAACATGTCCTTCGTAGAAACCGATTGAATTCCATGGACGCCTCGCAAATACCATAAGCCAATAAAAGCCATTAATTCAGTGCGGTCAGTATTGATCCAGTCAGGCGTCTTCTGGTTCTTTCGCTAGAGCTTTACAACTACGCAGCGAGCTTCAGTATTTGAACAACGCACAATTTTAGGAAAGAAGAAAACCGCCTCAATGAACTAATAACACTGGCAAAAAAAAAGTCAGCGCTTACTCATTTTTCATTTCGGGTGAAATAAGCTGGGACCAAATCTTGAAATGATTCTTCTGGTTATTGAGCAGCCAATTCGTGCACACAGAAGCCGTTTTGAATGGCTATGCATTTCTTGTTCGTCGAAATTTCGGAAAAGTCTGATGACCAGGCTCGTTGTACCAAATCATATCCACGGGTGCTGGGCCCTTTGTAAAATGTGGTGAATAAACCTCTTTACTTGCCCTCTTCTCTGATAAGACAAACTTAATCTTTGCTGAAATTTTTAATCATTCAGCGAGCGCTGTGACATCCTCTAAAAACCTCACTCACTTATGGCTTCGTCGTCATCAGAATCACTCGAATCGCAACTGCCACTAGAGCTCGAACTGGACTGAGCAGCAATTGATACTTGATCGTCATCTCCGCTTGAAGAACTTGCATTGTGATCTCTCACTTCATGATTCCGCATTGGCAATTGAGTTTTATTAAAGCTCCCATCACTTTCAGCGCCATCATCCTCGATCGGATCGAATATTCCGTCATCGTCAGTCAACTGGGCCGAAGCCTGTGCTAAATCAAAGGCTCCCGATGGCCCGGCCATGTTTCACGAATAGAATTAATGATACCTGCGAGAATATTGCATGAAACTAAAAACGATTCACGTAAACCTCCGTCCAACAAAATCTCGGGCGCGGTAACAAAGCAGATGACACAATAAAAAGGCGGCATTTTTGGAAGCTCGCGCACAGGTCAGAATGTCACTCACTTTTTTCTTTTCTTGATAGAGAAAAAACTTAAGGGAATCAACGGCACTAGATGGCATGAAAATAAGCTAAAAAGCCTGCTCTTTCACTTAGAAACGCTGACTGACCTTACCTCGCTCTAAAAAACAGTGGAAAATGGCTTGCCGTCATCCCCAGCCGAACCGAACATTTTGCATGGGGGCCATCCATAAAGGTCGACCGCAGCCTAGGGGGGGAGGGGGTTGGCAAAAAGTGGTCAGGTGCGGTCGGGGGAGGGGGAGGGGTAGCGACCAATGGTCGACCGCAGCAAATTTTTAGAATTTTGATGACAAAAATACCTTTTATCTTCACCAGTAGTGCGCGTTCAAACCTATAAAACCTCTTTGTCTTCTCTTCTCCTTGGTCGTTCATTCTCGATAATGCAATTCCGGGTTCACCAGGACTCTTATTCCCAACTGGAATGGCATCTGATCCGAAAGGGAAAAGTTCGGAGGCGATGGCTAAGCTGATTTAGGCGTTGATCCGCCTTTCTGGCACGCAACCCTGACTGGGAGGCCGAGGTTCTATTCCGACAGAGGACGGCAGTTTAGTAGCTTGTCGTTGGCTTTGGACACCTATCTTCGGGCGACACCACGTTACTTTCAAACGGCGGACGCCCACCCAAGGGGCAGAGAATTGGGGAACTGTCTTCAAACACTGGTCGAGATGGTCCCTAAGCTAACGATAAGCCCAAGCCCCTCCTCACCCAGTATGCCTCCGTGTTGAGGTGCCCCCAGTTAAGACACAGGAACCTACCATGAGAGCTGGTCACCTCTAGGGATAGGTCGGTATCACCTTTTTCCAGGATCAAGATCAGGGCAAGCCCGACCGGGATTGGGATTTGTTGTTTGAGGTCGAACAGTTTGCACGCACAAAGGAGATGAGTCTATTTTCCAGACTTAAGCACACTTTAGTCATCCAGGTTTCTCATCAGGTCGAGTTTCAGTCATTATAAATAAGCTGAAATTGATGAGTGCCGTATTTCCTCGAAATTCTCCCCGCAGGAGAAATTTTTTCAAATGGGTCCTAGACGGGGAAGAATAACAGAGGGGGGATTTCCAGAGATAAAGTTCAATCGGGGTCTAGACAGGGGAGAATAACCAGAGGGGGGAGGATTTCGAGGAAATACGGTACATTCGCAGTTTCGATACTCGTCCAGCAAGGTCAGCCTAGGCTAAGTAAATTTAATGTTGCTATCATTATCGATTTGAGCAGATGTTGCTGTTATCTCCTCATCGCTACTGCTTCATGGCAGATATGATGGATCAGAGTGTACCTGCCATGCTTATGCATATCATAATTATTAGCAAAGTCCGTATGCCTCAATGTCAGGATCAGGATCGGGATCCCAACCTATCCCTCAAAGCCGCGCTTATCATATCATGACTGCTTGCGAGCTAATATGACTAAAAGTCCCGTAGAGAACTGGGCCGCCGCGGCTCAACCCGCGAAACTTTTTAAAAATATGGGCAAAAGTTGTGGGAAAAGTTCGTGGAGGCTATTACAAAATAGAAATCCGCTCCATAAATCAAAAAAGATTTGTTTCGAAGGAGATGGCATCTCGTCGAGCTCAAATAAGCATAAGACAAAACATTTCACAAAACTGCGTTCAAAAGGGTGAGGGGGTATGGCTGGAGTGGTCGACAATTTTTGAGGGGGGTTCGCGATAAGTGGTCAGCATGCGGTCAGAGGGGAGGGGGGTCAAAATATCGAGATTTTGTGCGGTGGACCTCAATGGATGGCCCCATGGCTATACTTAACGTATTCTCGGGCTCCCGGACTGGCGTTGAAACCAGTTCAGCTGGCTGGAAGTAAACGGATTCCTAGCCAACCACAGACCAGAAGTCAATGTCAAGTGACGATTTTTTGAGAGCTATCGCAAAAGAGTGAATTGGAAGTTATTTGTGAGTACGAGATACATCCTGGCGCAAAGCTTTACCTAATTCCATAAATGGTAGAAAAAATTTGAATTTTGCGCCTCGCAGGTTCATAGTCACAGTTGATGAAATAAGGCGTTTGTACCGCGAGCGGAGCTGTGTCCACACGTGTTTGTGTAATCTAAACAAGAGACATAATTCACTCTTCTGACTGGCCTACTTCCGCGTGACTTGAATGGGTAAGCGGTAAAGCATAAAACAGCGAAGCGAGCAATCACATTTAAACTCTTGTTTTCTCATTTTTTTATTTATATTTTCCGTCATGTTTTATTTGTTGGAAGCAACATTTTACGTTCGACTTCCTGTTCCTGCAGTGATAGAACAATGCATGTGCATATTTCACGGTGTGTGTGTGTCAGCTTCACGTCTACTGACCATGGATGTGCGATCATACCCATTTCCAGCAGTAGCGCAGTCATATAGTCTGCTCATCAATACAACAGCGCCAAATAAAAATTTTTTACCATTCATTGGAAAGAGTGAAGCTTCGCGCCTGGATGTATCTCGTGCTTACTGAAAGCTTTCAATTTATTTTCTTGCAATAGCTCTATAAAATCGTCACTTGGCATTGAAGTGTGGCCCGTGATTGGCTAGAAATCTGGTTGCTACCAGCCAGCTGAACCGGTTTCATCGCCCGTCCGGGAGTTTGAGAATACGTTAAGTATAGCCATGACATTTTGTGCGCACAGAAACAGTTGGTTCCGGTGTAAGCAGTTAGAGTGATGCTCAAGAACGCTTTATCCCGCGCAATTAAGAAAAAAAATTGCTGCAAAATGATTTTTTGTCATTTTTTTTTGATTCTTAAAGAAGCCCCGTTTTTTTAACGGTAGTACGGGGGCTTAATCGTTTCGTCAACCTGCTGCACATCGGATGATATGCAGTCGTATTCTTTTCAGAGAAATCGCGAGGCCTGCATACTTCCTGCATCACGCTGTTCAAAAACTAAGTGCCTCGATCTGACACCAGCTCGTTGCAGCTGCCATATCGACACAAAATGTCGCGAATGAAGACAGCAGCTACTGTCTTCGCTTCTTTATTGGGGGTTGGTGTTGCCTCAACCCAGCGCGTGAAATAATCTGTGAAAACGATAATGTACTGATTGCCTCGTTTTGTGGTTGGCAACGGCTCAAAAAGGTCTACTCCGACGCGCTCCCATTGTCCAGCGGTTGGAGGCAATGGGTGCAATGGTGAAACCTGCTTATGCGTTAGGTCTTTAAACTGCGCGCACAGAGGACACTGCTCGACGTAACGCTCAACATCTTGAAAATATTCGTCCTAGTCGTCGTTGTGCTTTTTTGTCAAAGGTGTTTCCTATGCCAAAATTTGCCGCGAATGTATCGCTATGGCATAGATGTAGGATTTCGCCTTTCATGCTGCGCGGGACAACTATTTGGGAAACTGGTTCGGCTTTCTAGCTCCAGTTCATCAGATGTACCAAAATACCAAAATCTTTCATGGAGTATCTCGGTTTCTCGAGCAGAAATTGTTCAGCCATATTCTCGTCCATTGGCAATATGCCTTGCTCTAAGAGCTCGATTCGAGCTCTCAGACCTGGATCTCCCGTTGATGCTGTGACAGATCATACAGTTGTGCGTTTGCTCCTAATTTACACAAATCGACTTGCGACACTTCTCGTTCGATCGCTAAGAAATCTGCTTCGTCAATGCTGGCTCGTGATGGAGCATCCACGTTTTCGTGTTTTCTTCCTGGCCGATACTTCATTTGGAAATGCATGCCTGTCATATTTGCAATCTATTTAGCAAAACGTCCATGGTGAGTTTCATCTTTAAAGATGTCGGCTGGCTTTAAACTGAGGGTGCGGGCTACGAAAATATCCTTCTTCACCCAATCCGTTAGAAAACTTTCTACGCTAACTTCGTGTTTCTCCGTAAGGTGCGGATGATCGAATTTCATTGTCTGGACTTGCTGTACCAGATCCTTTTGCTTCTCGGGCTCATTGACCAAAGGCACTTCCGTTGGCACCATTTCCCCAACTTCCTCTTTATAGCCTAGAATCAAGTCGACTGGTAGATTGACCAGAATTTGTGATCAATTCATGACTTAGATGGGGATTCGTCCGTTCCTGACTTTATTCGTCGAGTGCGCTATCAATATAGCCATGTCGTTCGATGGCGATGTGAAATCAGCTGCGAAGTGCTATTCTGACTGTGATTGTCCCCAGATAAACTTCTCAGTGTGAGGTGGGATAGTCGTTGGTGTTCCCACTCTTAGTCGTTGGCATTTAGTGTACTCTTCCTCCACTTGTGCGAGTTACGCTGCACTGCTCGATAATTGCTGCACCAACGGTATCTTTTGTGAGAATTCGAAACATAATTCGCTCATCTTGGTCATCATATCCCGTCCTATGATCATTGTGACTGGCAGACCATCCAAGACATAGAGTGGATGGGTGATTCTTTTTCCCATGACTGCCACTTTGCACCTGACCAGAGTGCGAGCGACGGCTGCCGTGCCGTTGATCGATTTTATCGGGGCAGGTTTGCAATGTTTTGCATCCAGCGAGGGATTGCTTTTCACCAGTGCACTCAACAATGGCTCGCTGATAAAACTTTTTCCTGCGCCTGTGTCTAGTAGGGCTTTGGCTCGTATGTTACTACTGATGAATTCTACCAATGGGACTGCTGCAGGCACAATTGATTCTCCTAAATTTGCGCCTATTACTTCATCTGGATTTACTTCTTATCGTCAGTTTCTTTGCCTCCTGTGTTCCCGGCGTGCATATTTTCTCTTTTTTATTTGTCCTATATTAAATTCGCCAAGAACGACCCGCATAAGTGGCAACCCACTTAGCAGACCCAAACAAAGGTTAATAACTGGCAAGAATGTAATCGGGGCACAAACTAAAAATGTCAGTATTTCGCGGAGCACAAACGGTCTCTTCATCATTTCATATCGTTTTTTGAGTGGTTTTGGCGGCTTTGTCTCGCCTTCTCTCATTCGATGCGCAGACGTTGGTCCTGAGGGCCATTGGGCTCCAACTGATTCGGATTGCCGCCACCAGGCAAGACCACATAGTGAATGTAAAGACCGCATCAAGCCATGACGATGAGAAAAACCCTTCAAAAGGCTTACAAAAAAGGCGAAAAGGCATTACTGTATTCTGTTGTTGATCTTCATTGGCTAGTGTGACGCGGCTCAGGTGTTTTTATCAGAGAGGCAAAACCACGCGACCGCTTTATACCGATAATTCTATCCAACTCCCCTCAGACGCAGCACGTCCGTCCAACTTTAATCACACGAGCACATCACTGTGATGTCACACGGGGGCAAGCAGCATGATAAGGAGGAAATTCAAACGTACTCTGATCATCACTCTTTCCTCTAACAAAGAAAAAACCGAAAAAACGAAAAACAAACAAAATCATAACACCTACGTCGTCGATCTTAAAATTGAGGGTGAGCGGATACGACCACCTTTTGACACACTCGAGCTTCCCCGACCTATCTGAAAAAAAAACCACACACATGTTACCTCATAATACACCCTCGCGTAGGCTGGGCCACCTCACAAAAACCATTATGTGCCCCTACTCCCTAGCCACGCGCACCTTCCCACGGTTGTCTTTCTCCCTCTCTATAAGTAGTATAAGGGAAAGGACGATCGGTAGTCACTTTAGGAAGATGTGCTTTAGCATAGACAGTGTTGAAACATACCGTGTGTATTTGATGGGCTAATGTTTCAAGATAGACCATGCTTAGGGTAGCACTGTAAACCGTCTAAAACCGCCAAGCCGCGCCTTAAACCGAGTAGAATGCCAGCACATCCCCCCACAGTGCATTGCTTAATTAGTGCATGCTGTTTATATTTTTTTACGGCATTCACCCCAATGCAGAACCGGTTAGACGTCAGCTGCACATTTATACTTACCCTAGCTATAAAAATAAACGTCACACTTTGCGGCATCTAAGAGTCGTTATCCTCGTGAGACCGCACACCCTACGACAAATGTCCAGTCGCGGTCGCGTGAAGTTCGTTAGTCTGACGGGTACAAGTGTTAGATACAGGAAATAGGGGTTCACAAATGTGAGCATTCGCTCTCACAGCTAAGCTAAGCTGAAGCTGCCCTGCTTGATTCTTTCGGACACGATGCTTAAGCTCAAGCTTGGGGAGTCCCTGTGCTCATCGAAACATGCTCAGGGAGAGCTTCCATTGAAAAAGGCGAGAAAGAGAGAGTGCTCAGACGTTGCATCCGCTATCCCATCAAAGAGACTACAATTACTAGAAACTGGAGCGAGCGTTTCAGCGGAAAGGGGAGATGAAACCTTAGAAATCGAGCGTGGCTTAACTAGAGGAGCTTCTAATCCATCGAATTCAGATCATCAAGTCGTAGCATCGAAACGGGGTGTAGAAAAGCAAAAGTGTGAAATTCGTGGAAAAGAAATTTTACTGAAAAATTTTGCCCGCCACAAAAAATTGCACGACGCGTCCTGCTACGACTGCAGCATTTGGCAATATAAAAATTGCAAAAACTTGGTATATTTCCGGCAGCATTTTCGAAAGCAGCACCCCAAATCCAATCATCGTTGCCCAAAATGCAGGGAACAATTCAATCCAATTTTAACGCAAGAACACGTGGGCAGCTGCCTGGAGTATGCACCTGATAAGAATCAGCCGCAACCATTGAAACACTTGCCAAAGGTGCACTCCCCACAAGTTCTCTTTAATGATCCCGTCGACCCGCCCAATCGAGATTCGTCATTCTGGAAAAATCCAATAATGCTCCCCTACGTCGACGAAGCTGATGTTGTTTTTCTGGTTGAGCACTACTGGCCGTTCTTTCGTCAGCATTTTAAAACAAATTCTAGCCTAATCAACGAATTTTTCTACAGAGCAGTCGTGACCGATACTAGTTTTCCTTTAGCTGACGCTATGAGGCACTCGTACACCATGGTAAATGTGACTTACAATTTCAATGATGGAATCTCTACGCTACTTAAAAGACAAGTTGAAAATGGGCGAATCGAGTACCGCATCTTCACAGCTCAGAGCCAACAGCTGAATTTGTTTGATAGAAATATTTTGATTCATGATTTGGCCTCACTCGATTCCGCGATAAAGAAGATTGATGCGATCGGTGATTTAAGTGATCACGTTGAACGGCCAGGCAGCGATTGGAAAATAGCTGCAGTTTTTGGATTCACTTTTTATTGCTACCTACGTCCCCAATTTGTCGCTGGTCGCGGACGTGGGCCTCTACCAACATGGTTAGCCTGCAACACAAAAAGTCTGCTTATCATGGAACGTGACAGCGGGAAAAATTTGAACACTGACTCGCTGTGCGTGTTTCGAAGCATTTTGGCAGCCCAAAAAAAAAGCCAGCAAAATCTGGAAGTGGTCAAGGAAGCCTATGAGAAATACAAGATTTCTGTCGATGGACCCGTCTGGGACACGTTTAATGGGGTGCTAGATGAACATTGGTTATTGTTTGAGCAGATTTTTAATGTTAACGTTCAGATTTACCGTAAGACGTCACCAAAAAGCCGCCTCCGGAAAGCTAACGACTTTGACTCGAATCAGTTGACCATAAACTTGCACAGCCACCCGATTGATGCTGAAGACGTACACATGTCGCTAAAAACCAATCTGAACCGCTGCGGTCGCCATTTGTGCGCAGGCTGCAATCGAATGTTTAAGCTAGAGAAACATCTAGCACAACATCAAAAATTTAATTGCTCAGATTGGCAACCTAGTCATGCTCACAATAATGGGTGCTACGAGGCACCGCGAACAATCTTCGATCAGCTGCTTGAATTCGGAATTTTTGTCGAGCCAGATCGTCGACTTTGCACAACATTTATTGTCTGGGATATGGAAGGCACACTGCAGCCGCTCCAGGAACGATTTCAACGCACCGAGATGGATGAAAGCACGGAGATCCGTCTAAATAACCAAAATATTGAAGCAGAATACGTCGGGGAGGCCAACGGGCTACAATTTCGAGAACTTCACAAGCTTATAACCGGCGCCATCAAATCCACTGCTCCTGGATATGGGCATGTTCAGTTCTTTCATAATCAAAACGGAAGCTTACTTCTTCAAGACATTTTCAATAAAATGAGCGAAATCAGCGACAAAAATTACAAATTGCAGCGTGAAGTTTTTTCGGAAGAGCTGCGTAAGTTGAGCGACGCTTTGAAAGTGACCGAAACAGCATCGAAAAATGCTGACAAAAATCAAAAACGACGAGCAAAGGCAAACCTGAAAAAAGTGCAAACATAAATCAAAAATTTTGACAAGTACCTGCGGGTTTGCTCAGTTCTAAGCTTGAATGGAGGATGGTATGAATTGAACCTTTGCAAAGCTGAACTATTTCCTCATCTGACATTTGAAGTACGCCGGGCAAGAAATAATTCAGCCAACGATAGATATGACGGTTCGCGCACATGGCCGAAAGCCATTACCCGCGGCAACAGTATCTTGTCACTGGAGACGGACAAGCTAGAATTTTTGGACATTTGCCACTATGTACCGGGTACATCATTGGATCGATTTATTAAAGCTTCTAACCCCCATGGTGATACAAAAGGAGCATTTTTATTCGCCCTTTTACGAGGCCTGGACGACCTACACAAAATCACAGAGTTCCCATCTCAATCGGCTTTTTACTCAACACTGTAGGGTGCTGGAATCGATGAAAAAGCCTATTGGGACGCAAAAGTGAAATCGGACGCGTTGCCAGAACCCAGGACAATGTTCAGCAACGTTCGGTGGTACAATTCAAGGTAAATCGACGAAGGTGTACCCATACAGTATCTTGTGTGAGTAGGAATAATCCTAGAGGATGAAGGGATGGTCCTTTGCAGAGATGTCGATCCATTCTTCATCGCGTGCACCAACATGCTCAATATATTTTGGGAGAACTTCAAAGTTGACGTTTGAAAACAAGCAACATCTGTCCCAGGCGTGTGCCCCACCTACCTTTTTCAAACTCTCCACCAAGAACTTCCGACCGCTCACTTTGGTTTATTTGGGGAGGATGAAGCCGACCTGTGCCAGGAACTATATTCATCGATGACTGGCGGGTTAGCAACTATTGTCACCAGGCTAGCTGAAAAGGACAAAACCAAGATCAGGGGCACTGAAAATGTCGTGAAAAAATCATTGGTCTGGACTTCAACGCGCTGTACCTAGACGCTATGTGCAATCACGACATGCCGACGGGATACTGTACTCACTGGGCTATGGACAAGGAAGGGTCTTCGATCGCAAATCGGAAACGATTGACGAAAAACTAAAACGTCGTAGGAGTCATGGCGAAGTGCAGTTTATGAGATATGCCGCATACAGGGACAATGTGTACATTCACAGTTCGCTTCACGGTAGTCAAACGAGACTTGGCCCTCGGCAGTGGCCCGTTGATGATTTTGCCGAAGACGCCAAGCCTCGACCGTTCGCAGATGCGCACGCCGGGGCTGCATAAGGTGCAATAGCAGAGGTTCATATTTGTTTTCCACTTATCGAAAGAATGCTTTTTTTTGAATCGAGTGCGAGGGCATCGCTTTTGTTGAATTTAATCTAAAGTGTTATTACGTTTTGAAAAATCAGAATGACGAGCAGGGAAAATATTCTGCGAAGGGGGTCCAGGCGAGGAATCGCCAGGATATTTTAACCTTTAAAAATTTTTACGATATTTTACATGGCTATGGTGATAACAAGGCGTTTAATTTAGGCATCAGACCTGTAAATGGGAAAATGTACACGTATGTGCAACAAAAGACCAGGCTGACACGCTTGTACATAAAGCGCATTTGCGCAGCTTTAACTTACGAGACTACTCCGCTTTCGCTGGAAATGTTAGTGTATGGATGTACTGTCTTTTGTGAATTTCCAGTTTAGTGTACAGTGCTTTTTGCGACAAAAACTATGCTAAACATCATATTTTACCTACGAAGCGGTAGCCGCTATGGAATGTTCATGAACAACGATATACAGTATTCGTATAAGACGAGCCAGAAAGGCGGCATCTTCTCGGGTGCCGTTAAGTCTCCCCTGCTGCGTGTCTAGTCCACTTCAGTCTTATCTAACACTGCGGAATGGTCAAGGCTTTATGAGCCCGCTACCCTTTCAAAGGACTAGCGATTTCAAAGTTCACCGAGGTAATGAGAGAACAAACTATGGCAATGGCGTTGTGCGTGTCTGTGCGCGCGCGGACAAGTCAACCACTCAATGCGTTTGGTCGTCCTGTGCCAGAAACCGAGTTTGCCAGATGTTGTTAGACATGCTTTCGTTATAAAACATACATCATCTAGCGAACCGGTAATGCTGTGATTTGACCCCACATCTAAAACAGCTGCGACTGTAAAACGCGATTTCTGTTAGTTGGACGGCTTCTACGTATGCGGTCGATCCAGTCGCCCGCTTTTTTCAAAGCGTGATCTGGAAATTCCGAAGTTTGAAGGTTGAATGGAGTTCAAAAGGTGGTGGTCGCTGTTGTGTGCTTATGTAATATTTACATATGTACTGTATGTGTTTGCGTGCATGTGTGTACAGTATATTACGCAGTGAAAAGATTTTGAGGTGACGCGTATTTTGCGCATACACGCATTTTTAGGTACATTCACCATATCAAGCACTGTGAGCGCAAAAGATATCCCACCCACCATTTTCTCCCAGTAACTAAATAAGATATTTGTGCACATAAGCTTCCATAAGAGCTCC
The DNA here is from genome assembly GCA_030248295.1 of Mesodorylaimus sp. YZB2_4. Taxonomy (NCBI): domain Eukaryota; kingdom Metazoa; phylum Nematoda; class Enoplea; order Dorylaimida; family Dorylaimidae; genus Mesodorylaimus; species Mesodorylaimus sp. YZB2_4. Next base: position 45,869 of record JASANH010001255.1, read on the forward strand.
TATCATGAGCGAACTCTCCCTGGAATTTGTAAGTGCGCCATACTCAGCAGCAAAACGACCCGACATCAGAAAGAAAGCCAGCAGTTTCTCGGAAGTGACTTTAATCGGCAAAGGCTGACCAAAAATGACCTTTTTTCCTGAAAATCTTGTCACATGCCTTGACAAATGTTCCCGGTGTGCCACCGATGGTGAGGGCAAGATCGCTGTTTATGTTTACGCTGTTAAACCACTAAACGATGGGAGGACGGTGAAGCCTAAGATTACCCAAGTTGCCGATGATGTGGCTTTGGGTTTGGTGGCCGCATCAGTTGATTCAATACGATCGGTGCTGCATTGACTTGTGCAACAACGTCCTCCGCCAACGCATTCGATTGTAAGCCCCCAAATGCACGCTTGGATATTGTCGCAAATATCTTCGTTTAAGTTTGTGATCGTCTCCAGGCGACGAAAGAGAATGTGATTCATGATCTAGGGGCAAGTAAACTCAAAGCCTAAAGACAGCTTCGTTGGGAATTCACAGGGCAGCACGTCGAAATCTGCGATTCCTCTATCGTCACAATAAACTTCAAGCCCGCTTTTGCAAACACATCTCTGCAATAGACAGAGATTCACAACCAGGTCAAGACAATACTTAGGGGTTTTAAACTGAATTCACCACAACAGGGTGCCTAACTGGACATGTTTCTGAGATTACCTAGAAGTTCTACTGTACACCACATAGCCTTGTTTTCAAAAGATTGCTCACCATAGCCGCCGCCGGTGCCAATGTTAATAGAATGGTGAAAAATATGATTTCGTCGACAGTAATACGAGCCCGGCTTTGACAACTTCCAATAGTAATTTCGACTGTGATCAGGATGGTGATCAGGATGGTGATCAACACAGCGCCAAATGAGACATCGTACCACAATTGCCCTTCGCACGATAAGCAAACTATGGCCGAAGTAGAATTGGCGAAAATTGTGATGTTGTCCGCTGAGGCGTTGCCACTGGCGCCCGTCATATTCGAGGGGACGATGGATGCGAATGGTAAAATTTGACTTGGCGAAGCGGTATCTCTTGATAGTGATGCATAAACGGAAGTCTGACTTTCCAACAAGAATCCAGACCGCGGTCAGATGATCAGAACCACTTGGTTCAAAAACAGAACGGCTAACAAGGAATAGACCCAATTCCAGACCATGTTCAATTTCTACTCGACGTGAACTGATTTCGACAATCGTCGACAAATGTTTTCTGAGCCGGTCTGTGTGCATCGCGCCACCTATATAGCGCGTAGCCTTCTCGACCAGCTGCTAGCCGAATGGCCCCTTCAACCG
>JASANH010001449.1:0-47195 GCA_030248295.1 Mesodorylaimus sp. YZB2_4
TTGACAGCCGCACATAATTTCTGTCATGTTACATGTGACATTACGTTGCTTTCTGAACGTTTCATGAGTCATCTGCTGCCGGCACACATTGAACAGGAGATAGTCGCGAAATATTAATCTGCAAATATGACCAGAATCTGCATTTCTCACATCAGAACTCAAATCCTCTCTAAGCGCATAAGAGCTTACCAAGCTTTCGCCAGTCAGCATCGGTCTTTTCAGAGGGGGCAACGAGTGAAAAACAGATCACTTACATATAAAAGATACAAAAGAGGGAATGCATGTCGAAAGTCTGTTTTTCTCCCCTCGACGCCCCTAAGTAACAAGCTGCTGTACTTCTCGTAGCAACGTTGCAGAAAGTCAAGTCATCCAGAGATTTAAAAGGTTATCTAGCGAGGATCGAACCTGGAACTTTTTGTCAGGGGCCAGGCTAGCCATGTGGTGAATTTTCCAAGTTCAGCTCACAAACTGGAGCAGTGCTTATGCATATAGTTGGGAGAAGGAATTCAGATACGATTATGTACCCGAGCCGAAGCTCAAATGTTTTTTGCCTGACCCCAATCTGCATTTCGAATTTTCGCGACATTCCAGGCTGTCTTTGATAACATCACGGGTCCGTTAAATCTGGTAAAGTGCACGGGCTTTTCTCGAATTTTGGCTTCGCAAGCTCTAGCAAACATTTAGCGGTGCAAAATGGATGACGATTGACCTGGGCCTGTTTCACCACGACTCCCTGACTCCGAACACAAATCCTGTGGAGTCTGGAGTCCAAGGCCCGGAGTCCGGATAAGAAGCGTTCCACCACGTACTCCGAAAAGAAGTTTAGTCGCTGGAGCGAAAAATTGACACCAAGGAGCAAGATGCACAGGTTTAGTCGCACTCTACTCGCTTTCGTATGCTGAAGAGAGGCAAACTGTGAAAGAGGCCATTGTTGTCTGTGGTAATTTCGTTTTTGATCTTGCTCATCGATTTCGATTTGAAGAAAATGGAAGTAATTCAGCAATGCACACATAATATAATTGTTACAAATTTTTAAAATTCCTAATTTTACAATTTAAAAAGAAATTTTAACAATTTTAAAAGATTTTAAAATAGTGTGATAACATTAAAATACTCTAGCATGACCCTGCTAAATGTGTTCGTAGGCCACGACAGCACTTGCAGCAAGATGTAAGTTGATGACAAGGAAGATATAAGAAAACACTACGATTCCTATTTCATGGTTGAACATGCTGTAGTTTTATGATAGTGCGTACTTGCTTCTTGGAAATAACAATAAGACTAGTAGAACAAAGGCTAGGTTGCCCCAAACAAAATAAGAATGAGCACATGAAAAACCTACTCAAGCACATGTCTACCTTGATTGTGGCATTGGCAGTTTTATCTATAAGTCAGCAGGGTCAAACTGATTACCATCACTATATCACCCCCACGATCAAAAAAATATTATTTGGTTCTTCCTCGTGAAACCTAATCCCGTTTCTTAAAATTCTCTTCAAAATCGCCCTCGGTTCACGTCGAAACCGATCCTTGACGCGCACTGTAGGTAGATACGGAGACACTGGTCGTAGTTGCAGCATTCTATCAGGCTCATTGTCATTCTCTTCTAAATTCAAGTTATCGTAAAATCCAAAGCTCGTAGTTCGCCCGATCGTCAGAAAATGAATTAATAATCAATGAACTTATTTCCATCGCTTAGGCTTATGCAGAAAGGGGTTTAAAATATGTTTTAGAGTCGCCGAGACTCCAAGGTTTTTGCTTCGAATCGGAGCCATTTTCTGTAGCCCGCACACCATGGAGTGTCTTACTGTAACTTTTGGTGAAACGCAACGAAGCTCCATTGCCACCTAAAGGACTCAAGCCCATGCCCTATAAAAAACTTACCTCTGTCGAGCTCAAATCCCTTAAAGATTTTGCAAATATTTTCTGGCGTTCTTGTATCTCCGATTCTCCAACTGCTTGATTTGCTGCTGCTATCTTTAGCTATACACCTCGATTAATCTGACCGTTGCTGACTATCTTTATCAGGTTGTAAAGTATTCAGTGGTCAATGATGAGCTGTGTGGCAAAGCTTTCCGAAGGCGTTGCTTGTGCCATGGCACCATGATAATAAGTGCTGTTGTTCATCATGGGGGGCCGCCTTTCGAAAAAAGTTCATGCGTTATTAATTTTTTAAAATTTCACAAGTATTTCACATGATCCGATCCGACAAGCCCCCATCCGATTCGGCCGTTAGTTTCGACTGACTTTGATTGGTAAATTTTTGATAAGTTCCCAGAAAGAGGGCTAAAAAGGTTCAATTTGCTACTGACGTTGACATTGACGAAAATGAATGTTGGTTAGCCAGTTATTTTGAAATTTTTAGTTGTTCTATCTCATAATACAGCCTAGCAATACGACAGACAAAGACCCCATGTAAGTGGACTTGGTGATCACACAACGCTCAAAAACAATAAATCTTTCTTTATCAGCAGGCACGGTAGTGCCTGCTTAGACCAGCCAACCAGACGCCTAATGCTAAAGGACCATTTTCACCGACTAATAACTCGAGAACGATTTGACGAGAATTTTTGATTTTTTGCACACATAGCAGAATCGGCCGAATCTACAATCGTGCCAATTTTTATCAAAATCCGTCCGGCTATTGTCGAATTCCAGGATAGGCGATTTCTTGTTCAGGGGGGGAGAAGACGAGGAGGAGGAGGAGGAGGAGGAGGAGGATAAACATCAGCCTAGAGCAACAACCAGAGGTCGTACAGGTGTAAATATTAGTTTTTCTGAAAGCTTGCATCTTCAGAATCTGCCTTTTGGCATTCGTTTTTTGAACGCTTTAGTTTCGAAAAGGTTATTCCAGAAAATAATCACTTTTTTGGCTTTTTCAACCCGTCGCTTGTCGAGTACTCAACAGATTTTGATAAAAATTGACGTGGCAGCGGATCTGACCTATCTTGCAAAGCGTGCGAAAAATAAACTTTTTTGGTGTAATCATTCTTGAGTTATTGACTACCGAAAGTAGCTGGCTCTGGTGCTTCTGTTTTTTTCATTTTCGGCGCGCAGCTTAGAAACATCAACTGAACGGGTTGAGGTGCAGCGCTATTGATTGGCTAGGCTCACTTAGCGCGCTTTCACGAAGATGGGCTGAGGAAAATAGGAGCTAAAAATAACTTATAAAACTTGCGGATCCTAAGTATTCAGTTTCAGCTTCTGATGGAATACTCTGAGGATAAAGAACTTAAGACCACTCGAGCATGAGCTAGTCCTTACGAATTAGAAATCCTTACGAATGAGCTTTATTGTTTTTCATGCCGCCTGTATATCTGAGTATATATGCAAAAAAATGCGCATTTCATGAGCAGGCACGGGTGAGAGCAGGCACGGTAGTGCCTGCTTAGACCAGCCAACCAGACGCCTAATGCTAAAGGACCATTTTCACCGACTAATAACTCGAGAACGATTTGACGAGAATTTTTGATTTTTTGCACACATAGCAGAATCGGCCGAATCTACAATCGTGCCAATTTTTATCAAAATCCGTCCGGCTATTGTCGAATTCCAGGATAGGCGATTTCTTGTTCAGGGGGGAGAAGACGAGGAGGAGGAGGAGGAGGAGGAGGAGGATAAACATCAGCCTAGAGCAACAACCAGAGGTCGTACAGGTGTAAATATTAGTTTTTCTGAAAGCTTGCATCTTCAGAATCTGCCTTTTGGCATTCGTTTTTTGAACGCTTCAGTTTCGAAAAGGTTATTCCAGAAAATAATCACTTTTTTGGCTTTTTCAACCCGTCGCTTGTCGAGTACTCAACAGATTTTGATAAAAATTGACGTGGCAGCGGATCTGACCTATCTTGCAAAGCGTGCGAAAAATAAACTTTTTTGGTGTAATCATTCTTGAGTTATTGACTACCGAAAGTAGCTGGCTCTGGTGCTTCTGTTTTTTTCATTTTCGGCGCGCAGCTTAGAAACATCAACTGAACGGGTTGAGGTGCAGCGCTATTGATTGGCTAGGCTCACTTAGCGCGCTTTCACGAAGATGGGCTGAGGAAAATAGGAGCTAAAAATAACTTATAAAACTTGCGGATCCTAAGTATTCAGTTTCAGCTTCTGATGGAATACTCTGAGGATATAGAACTTAAGACCACTCGAGCATGAGCTAGTCCTTACGAATTAGAAATCCTTACGAATAAGCTTTATTGTTTTTCATGCCGCCTGTATATCTGAGTATATATGCAAAAAAATGCGCATTTCATGAGCAGGCACGGGTGAGAGTTTCTGACTATGAAATGGTCGATCGATCTGTAGGCGGTCTTTACGAGTAATTTCATGGGCGCGGGTTAACGTTCCGTTCTATGTTTCTGTTTTGAGAGGTTTGGAAGAAGGTGTATGACAGTCAAGTCGCTCAATTCTCTCAGTTGTAGGAACAAGTGTTTTGGGCCAAACTAGTTTCTAGCAAAAAACGAAAAACGGTTTTATTATTTCCAAAAAAGTCTGTTATGACAGACTCAAAACTTTTAGGCCAGCCTATGCACACAGTGGAACCAGGGCTTAGGATGGCTGGTCTACTCGGCCACAAGAAAAAGGGAAAGTGCCCCAACAGGCAGTGCACACACAGCTTGTAATTGCTCGCACACATATACTGTATGTATGTATGCATTGATATGTCAGCATCCAAGCCACAAAGCTTGTGTTCGGTGCATGTACTGCTGCTGTTCAGACAGGCTCCCCAAAGGCAGCTGTGCTGTTCCACACAATTAACCTGCACACTGCATGCTAAAGCTGTAGCGCTGGGAGCAAAGTGATATTGCTTATTGTTACATGCCTAAGCCTCGATGAACACTGTAAAATCTTTCCCCTTCTTCCAACTTTATGTTCATGCTCATGGTTTATCATATCAGTAATGACACACTCTAGGATAAAAGGGCACATGACACAAAATGATTTACCTGGCCGCGAGTCGAACACTCCCTAGTAATGATACGAGCAAGCGCTACTACGCATAGCCCGAGAGTTAGACACTCCTAGCCCACTTTGAGGACCACGAGCACAGGATCGTGTGGCCCTCTACCAGGATCAGTCGTCCTGTTGATATTCATGCAGAAAAAGCAGCTTCTGCTCAGACATTTTTCCTAAACCGTGGTTGCGCTTAGCAGTGGCCGAGTAGACCAGCCATTCTAAGCCCTGGTTTCACTCTGTGCATTGGCTGGTCTAAAAGTTTTGAGTCTGTCATAACAGACTTTTTTGGAAATAATCATAAGTGTCAGCGAAAGATTCCCTCGACAGGCTGGCGCCAGTGAAGGCTGGCAAGCACACTTACGACGGAATCGTTGTCTGCTAATCGTGGGAAGTAATGGGGCTCGCAAAAATGCGTACTGTATGGACATGTGATTTATTGAATATTGGTCTTTGTATTGAAGAAAATCCTATTATTTCCAAGAAGCCCTGCGATTCGTCGAAAAATCAGCAGGGACAAGTTTCCCGACGAAATTATTCTTGCGCGTCAGGGAGTTGCTAACCAGTTGGCCAGACGCCTCTAATATTTTGCTCAGAGCTTTATTTTGCGCCCAGGAACAAATTACAATTTTCAGTTTTGTAAGGTTCGACTTAACGGTTGGCGATGTTCTAGTGAGCCATTTTTAGGCTTGTGGTGGAAATGTGCTGGAATCTTTTGCTTCTTCGATTCAATTTTTTTGAAGTTTGATTGTAAAACATATTTATTCGCGTGTTTTTATTGTGTAGATGATTCTTACGTTAAAGAGACTGGGAATGTACTTTGTTGGGAATATTGTTTCCTGGGCGCATGTCCCCTGCGGAACTCGTCGGATGTACAGTAGCTCTCGGGGAAGATTGAATTGCGGCATCCTGATTACAGTGCAGTCATTGCTTGCCCAACTTTGAGCCTATATCCTCTCATCTCTGGGAATAAATGAATTTACTGTGAAGGATAGTTTTTTCTTTTGCGCAGGAGATCTGCTCTTGTGATGTCGCGAACAATGATGGCCAGTGTCGATGTGGAAAGCCTCTCACAAATATCTTATCAGACAAAACGATCAATACCATACTCGACAAGCTGTTCCCAACTGAGCAAGAGCAAGTACAAGGTGTCAGTCAGGCGCACTTCAAATCACTTTAGAGTTTGCCGTAAAAGTTTTCTTATGTGATGGGAAATCTTACCAGCAGGTGGAGGGTGGCCATGGGCAATTCTTTCGGTCCCGTTTTCGCCAAAATCTTTCTAGCTCATCATGAAACCTCGAGGCTTTCAAAACTGCCGAAAGGGCTACGCCTCAGTGGTCTATCGCAAACAGCATCCGAAACCTAGCCCTTGGCCAGAAGGGGTGTCTAAATTTTTTTGGCCTCAAAACCGGGGTTCCAGGAAGCAAAAACACAAATTTTTTACCAATGCGTTATAAACATGTTATATTAACAAAATTCACACCTGGCACGTGAAATGATTTTTCCAAGCCTGAAGCAAAAAATTTAAATTTTTTTTTTTCTAGTTCGAAGCCTCGAAATGAAACCTTTAATTTCTCCCTGATTTCGGCTAGGAGATTCTTATTTTCCCTGGTTTTTTCATGTTTTCCAGACAAAAATCAAAATTATTCTCTTAATTTTCACGACTCGAAACCTGGAATGCATTTTTTCAGTTTTTGCTGATTTTGGCAAAAAGATTCTCATATTCCCTGATTTTGCACTTCCGTTTCACCCGAGCGAAATCGCGTACTGAAACTGCCTCGATCATTTTTGATTCAGCAGTCAGTAGACTGGTAGCTGATCCAAAACTGAAGATTCAACCTGAAAAGACCAACAGCAATGGACCTGGGCCTCGCTCCATGAAATCTGACCCAATAACCATTTGGTGAGGGCACGAATCCATGACATTCACCGGATGCTCAAAAAGTGCTGTCCCTATTTTGAGTGGGAGTGTTATCTTCCCAAGAATTGAAGAGGCGTGGCACTAATGCTGCTAGCATGTGCCTCTGATACCAGCATTTCGATTCCCGAGTTCTGCATCACTTTCTAAGCCAATTTAGCGTTGATCAAGGTGAGTGTCGATCTGGTATCGACAAGTGTGATACTCCTCCCAGCAATGGGTGGAGGTACCTACACGAGTACGTGGTTCGAATCACCCCTGCGCGGTCCCTACTGAAACGGACGCCAATAACGATAGCTCTTTATTGGGCCGACGGGCGGACACCTCCACAAGTACAAGACGGGCCAAGAGGCGAGCACTGAATATGGGGGGAGGCGGTTAGGAGATACCCAACCGCCCGTGACGAAATACGTGGACGGACTGAAGGCAGTCCTCACGGCCGGGACGGCCAGAACATCGGGCGACAAGATTAAATCCAGGCCCGCTTTCCTTGCTCCAAGACAAGAGAGGACGAGCGAGGGAAGTATGCACACATCAAATTGACAATAGCGCGTGAGATTTGATATTGAGATAAAGTACACCAGGCAGGAGGCACCCACAGCCGCCGGATAATGCTGCTTGTTCTGGAAACTCGCTGAGTTGCGAACTTGATCGTTTCTCATAATGGCAGTTTATGTGGCGGCTTCAAAAATTTTAGTGGCCGTTTTTAGCCATTTTTAGGGTTGTGAGCTGCGGGAATCATTTTCAGCATCTAGCAACACTGCGATCTCGTCGCGAGAAGCCATAGTCGACTGCAGACTTATGTAATCGAAACAAAACGTCAACAAGAAACCGACTTATCAAAACGAAAAACGTCCGGAAACCCCGTCTAATCTAATCGAAAAAAAGTCCACAACAAGCCGACTTAGCAAAACAAAAAGTCACTTGCCACAACGCAAGCAGAGCACGCAGATAAGGAGCCGAAAAACAGGACAGGTATTATCTGTTTTCTTTGGGATTGTGCGCGGCTGTTTGGTGCAAGTGGCTCAGCCAGCCGCGCACACTCGGACCGCTTTTCCAACCCGTACGCGGGTATCAAAACACCCTATGACTACAGTAGGATTTAAAAAGGAGCCCAACGCGAAAATCGATGAACAGGAGAATGTTTTGCAGTAAAACCATGTTTCGTCTTCTGGGCAACGCGGAAAAGAATAAGAAAATCCCAGAATCTTAATCACGGTAAGTTTTTTCCGTGTGAAAGATATTGCCTAGTTATTGTTGTTCTCGCAAATATTTCGCTAATTTTAAAGTATTTTCTTGGTTTTTATTCTTTGTTTTCGAAGGTAGGATGCTTCAAAGCAGTTCTATCAAGACTTTTGTCTGGACCTTAAGCGTTTCTTATAAAATGTGAATGGAACCATGCTAGCAACATTGTCTCGAAAGGTCTTGGCACTTCTTGACTTTTATTTTATGCCCAAAGTGTTCAGAGCCCACCACTCTCTAATTTTAAATCTCCTTATCAAGATCCTTTCGCCAGCGTAGTTTTGCTCGACATACATTGTCATTTTTTTTCTTTTGCAGGTTATCATGCCAGAAATTATATTTCGAGAGCGTCACTTCAATTTAAAAATCTATGTCGTCACCCCTACTCGCCGTTGACATGACCAATGCAGCCGCCGCATGGCCTTTCTTGGTATGGAACACTAGACTTCGGTGAGATGGTTTATATTGTGTATGTTTGACACTAGTCATAATAAGGAGCCTCGTCGTTTGGCTAAGGTGATTTTGCGCTCGTAGGCTGATGAAACCAAGTCACATAACTGGCTTTCGGAATATGGAGAAAATAGTGTTCTGGCACATCAACAAATGTGTGAGTGACGGGTCCACATTATAGTTTTTGTCAACTTTTTTTACTTGTTCAAGGTTTCTTGAAAAGCGGTTCGCGCAGATATGATTAGGCTAGTGCATTGTAGCTTTGCCTCAGGATACATGTTAGAGAAAAAGTTATAGTTTGTGTTCGCCGATCTGACCGTGTGGCATGCAGTTTCTGTTTCATTGCTGCTTCTTCTGGTATTTATGTTTCGTTAGGAGTTTAAAACGCTTATTTCACACGGAGCAATATGGCAGCATGTAATAAGCTCGTAGTGTAGGCAGCACCGATATACACTGGTGCACTCAAGTGTAGTAAATAAGAGAACAAAAGCATCAATTGTGCATCACCCGAAATCCTCTCAGGCAATTCACTTGGTGTTTTTATCGGCAAATATCCCGAATTTGCCTTTTGCGTCGCTTATTGTCAAGTCTCACTTTTGAAGCTGGGTTGTTTCTTTGAGTTGCCTAGCATAAGAAGCTGTTTTTTATTGCAGAATATCATCCTTTTCATCGATTTGCGCCTCGGTCTTCTCTTGAAATCCTACTGTAGTCATAGGGTTTTTTGATACCTGCGTACGGGTTGGAGAAGCGGTCCAAGTGTGCGCGGCTGGCAGAGCATGGATACACTATATGCGCCGAAGGCGCTGGATCGACTGCTTAGACACACCACGGCGCTGAAAACGGATGTCACGAATGCTATTACCCATTTGTGGCGGTCTACATACGCTACTTGGCAACAAACTCTTTTTGAGTGGTTATCGGTGACACGGTTGGAATTAGTCAGTCGTCGGCGTGCAGGGCCGTTCATCGCTTTTTGAAAGCATTGATCGTCCATGTGAACCAGTTCATGAAGTTTCAAGCAGCAGCTACCGTCGACAGGATTGAGCGCGGACTTTATGATGTGGCGGAATTCCTAAATGTGGTTGGCTTAGTCGACGGAACACACGTCAGAATTTCGTCGCCAGCGGAGATTAAAGAAGCCTTTAATAATCGAAAAGGATTTTCGAACATAAACGCGCAAGGAATTTGCGACAGTGAAGGTGCTTTTATCCATATTTACGCTAACTGGCCAGGAAGCACCCACGACTCACGCGTTTTCAAAGAATCGAATGTGGTAAGGAAATTTCTTTGATTTGTTGAGTTCGATGAGAAAGGAGAGCTAAAAGTTTTGATCAGACCTGGGTAGCTTGTAGGAATGATCACTGTATAAAGGTGCACTCGTAGGCTTGTACGAGTTGAAGGGGATTTCGCGATAGGCGTATATTTTGGGATCCTAGAAGGCTGGAAAATATTAAAAAAGCCTCGGAAAATCAGGGAGAATGCGAATTTTTTGGAGCTATAAACAGGTGAAACTGAGTTTGCATTTTGAGCTTTCAAATTCCGAATCACCTCCCTTTTCGGCGTGTCTTTTAATCATGCTTTATATCAGTAATCATTTAAAATTGATTTAGTGAGACAGTGTGAAAAAATTAAGCAAAAATTCTCATTTGGTAAATCTTGGAAAATGATTTCCAGTCCTTGAATGAGCCCTGTTTTGAGAGACTGTCAGACAGCATCCGAAACTGGGGGTGTAGCCCCTGTGACCCCCCGTCTACGCCAGACAAACTGTCAATTTTGTAATGTTAACATTGTGAAAAACGGGTCTGACCCCCCCTCTAGACAAGCCAAAAATTAGTGACCCCCCTATGTAGAAGCCAAGGAAATCCCGACCCCCCGATTTAAATTTGCTGCGCCCAGTGATGCTCAGGTGCAAGAACCTTATGACAGTCGGGAGGTAAACTTGGCTAGTGCAGTGAGAGGTTTGTGCGAAACGCCTTTCATTGGGTTTTGGCTGCGCGCAATAACCGATACTCAAGGAGCTGTAGCAACATTATCACAGAGGACTGAAATCAAGTGCCGGCCAGACTGTCAGACTTATAACTTGTGCCCCTGCTAGAAAACGGGGACGCTGCAACCAACGTGAGACCTTCTCTGTCGAATGAATATTGCTGCCTCCAAACCGTGTGTGCGAGCAACTGAATGCAGTACGATCACAGGGCTCAAACTGAGCAGGGTTGGTTCCGGTTTAAAAACCTTAAAAACAGCTTGAAAACTGTGCGAAAGACCTGCGAGAATCAGGGAAAATGAGAATCTTTGAGCCAAAATCAGCAAAAACTAAAAAAATTGCATTCTAGGGTTTAAGTCGTGAAAATTAAGAGAATAATTTTGATTTTTGTCTAGAAAACATGTAAAAATCAGGGGAAAAAATAATCTTCCAGGGAAAACTTAAAGGTTGCATTTCGAGGTTTCAAACTGGGAAATTAGGAAAATTTCAATTTTTGCCTTGGGTTGCAAAAATCATCTTACTGTGTGTGTGAATTTATTAATGAAACAAGTTTATAACGCATTGGTAAAAAATTTGTTTTTGCTTCCTGGACCCCCCTTTTAAGGCCCAAAAAATTTTAGACTCCCCCTCTGGCCGAGCGCTAGGTTTCGGATGCTGTTATTGATGGGCATGCTATTTTTTGATGGGCATAGAAATCATATCCAAAAAAGGTCTGTTATCACAGACGCTAAAAAGCTTAGCCCAGCCGCTATTGTACGCATACACGCTGACCAGGGATGGCTTAGAAGTTGGCTGGTCTATCTCGGCAGCTGATATAGCCGCACTGCACGACAACAGCGACACCATTCTTCACCTGATCAGCGCAGTCTTCTTATGTGAGTTGGTATACAAACTGGTGTGCCCATTGAATTCAAAACATGTTATTCAACAACACTGTTACTATCAAGATTTTCCGAGATTAGGCTTATGTGCGATTTATGGGGCAGTATACTGATAGTAAAACTAATCAAGAACCAAAGCATATTTTTTTTGAATGCTTACACATTACAATCACCACGACGGAGCATAGTGTCACTCATCGGCAGTCACTGTTGTTGCTGGGCTGGCGCTTGTTGCTGTTGTTGCTGGGCCGGCGCTTGTTGCTGGACAGAGGCTTGCTGTCCACCACGACGACCACGCACACGCGACACGTGCTGGACAGAGACCACGTCCAACCCACCACGACCACGCCCGAACCCACCACGACCACGTCCGAACCCACCACGACCACGTCCGAACCCACCACGACCACGTCCGAACCCACCTCGACCGCCACGGAACCCACCGCGACCGCCACCAAACCCACCTCGACCGCCACCAAACCCGCCTCGACCGCCACCAAACCCGCCTCGACCGCCACCGAATCCACCATCGCCACTGAGTCCATTTTGGCCACCAGCAAATCCACCGCGTCCATTGTCAATGACACCACTCGGAAATGGCACGACGAAGACCATGGGCTGGAGTTGTTGCGGCTGTTGATGATGCTGAATCGCTAGCTGGGGCGCGGCATACGTTTGAGGAGCAACGGGAAAAGCATAAGGAAAATTTAAAGCCATTTCTTCAATAACCAAAGAGAAAACTTGACGAGTAAAAAGACTAGTAGAAATTGCTTCATATTGCTTATTTTCGCCCTTTTATACCCCTTGCTCCGCCCCTTCGTGACTGCAACGAAATTAGTGTTTGCGACCGCAAAGTAACGGGCGCGCGTGCGCAAGGCGCCTGGTTTTGGTTTATTTTGCAAGAGAGTTTCTTCTTAAAAAGTGTGGGTAAAGGCAAGCAGAAAATTTGCGCATAGGCGGGAAAGATTATACAAGTTACTGGCCATAGGATGCATATAAAAGTTTTTGCAGAGTTTTTCTTGACAGTCTAGAAATCAAGTTCTTACTCACTAAAACGCATAACCTCGCCGTGTAGCGTGCGCCAGCATTTGGCGGTCATTCACGTTTCATGCGTTTACTCGGTAGCTCAAGCAATCACAACTCAGGCGGGCTAGAGTGGCCCAGTAGGTAATGCTTACGAGCATGAAACGAGATGTCGGAGGTTCGAATCCTGCCAGCAACCTTACTTTTTAGTTTATTCCATTTGTTCTTTCCTGTGCGCTGCCGAGATAGACCAGCCAACTCCTAAGCCATCCCTGGTCAGCGTGTATGCGTACAATAGTGGCTGGGCTAAGCTTTTTAGCGTCTGTGATAACAGACCTTTTTTGGATATGATAACACTGTTTTTCGCCTATGCACTTCCCAGGAAAATCCATCGTACGCAGATAGAACTTTACAGGCACGTTTGTAGTTGTACATAGTACCTACTCTTATTCATTTGCAGACTGTATTATTGAAGAAATTTTTTCTGTGACAGCGGGTTTTTAATCAGCGGATATATATTTATATGTACATTCAAAAAAGCTATTCATAATTGCCTATGCTATTCCCTTCACGATTCACTGATTCTCGAGTCACCGAGAAAGTTTCTTCGTACCAATAGTGCATTCATATCTCAAAACCAATGTGATTTGACTCGATCGCGAGTGATCACCTCGAGCTGAAATGGTGGTCTTGTACAAAAGGCACTGCAAAGATTCAAACAAGCTTACCTTGTTGTGCATAGTCGACGATCCCTTGATCTACTGTAAAGGTGACTACTCTCAGCCAAAAGTCATTGACTTCTGTTGCCCGCCCAGCACCACGTGGAGGTGGTAGTCATTGCTGAGCACCCGTCCTTTTATTTTAGGAAATTACTGCAAACAGGACGGGGAGGTACAGGAGTTACCTCACTATGCTGGCCAGATAATGGTGAGAAACGATTTTGATGTTTGCTGGCCAGCACGTTTGCAGTGGGCAATATGCAGACTGTTTTCCTTTTTTTACATCTTATCTATATTTACAGCATAGAAGAACACATTTATACAGTACATATGTTACTGGCACTTTCATTCTGTACATCTAGGACTTCAATAACATGCTTATAGCGAATAATTGTCACGAGGTTTTTTAGTGTTTCAGATTTTTATATTATTCAGCTATATTTCCAGCCTCTTTTACACTTTGTACATGCTGTTCGCTCGAATATACCGTACTGTACGACACGCCCCACATTACAAGATGCTGATAGAGACAGCAGGACGAGGTGGTTTTATCCTCTCCAACATCAAGAAACTTATCGTTTTCAGACCGTCTGGTATTGTGTCTTCACTGACCCGGCTGTCATTGCACAGCCACCATGAGTTGCCACGTCGTGCATAAGCACGATAGTGACCAGAAGTCGGGTCAAAGCCGATGTGTTCGATTGCGGCGACAGCTCGATACGTCTTCCCAGATAATATTATTAGGTCCGCATTGAACTCCTTTACTCGAGCCAAGTTGGCTGTCCCGCTTTCGTATCGAAAAATCCACAGTAAGAATTGGTCAGGAATCGACACAATTTCGATTGCCTTTTCCACCATTCCTTTGCGTGAGCAATTTGGGCATACTTTCTCTTTTTCGGCTCTGAATCCCATCATCTCCTCGATACTATAATTGTCCCAAGGCAGCACAGACAAATATGGTGTAATATTCAAGTCTGTGCTTGTCCATTGATTATCGCACGTGCTGTACTGGCACATGAACTTTTCTCGCCAGTGTACTTTGAACATGTCCAGCACTTTCGCTTTCTGAATCACTGCCTGTATGAACTCCCGTGCACATTGTTGACCGTCTCCGTTAGTGAATGCAAACGTGCCCTTGGTAGAAAGTGCAATGCGCATGCTTTCGGTAGACAGCACAGCTGGCTGCTTTTGCATTTCTTGAGCTTCGTATTGTCTGTAAAATATGACTAACTCCTTTTGGAATGGTTTCCTTTGCATGGCTTGCAAGTTATTGCATACTTTGCGAAAGCTATGCAACGACATGAGTGCGTGCATAGCTGCATTGGAATAGCAAACCACGCCACCAGGATTGCATAGGCCAGGAGGGCGCAAAATGTTTGCGATTTGCATAATTTCTATGTTCTCTCTTGATGTGCCTCCTGCAGTTTCAGGCATTATTTCGTTTTCTTTGCGTTTTGTACCTCGAATAGGCATAAAATTCGGTTTTCTCTTAGTGCTTGTCCTGGTCTTTGGTGCAACAGAACTGACTCCCTCAGTCATCCTTCCTTTCTTAGCAGGTGGTTCAACACCGTCAATACGAGTAGCTTTTCGCTTTGTAGCACGCGGCTTAGATCTGCTTTTGGTTTCCTTTTTGTTTTGGTGGTTCTTCAGTGCCACCCGTCTCTTCTTCACATCCAGCTAACGCTACTTTCATGCTCTGACTCAGCCGATCAATCACTTTTTTCAGTCTCCTCTTTTCACGAGCTGAGGCAATCAATGTACTTCATCCAAGCGATTAATTTCTTTCAGGCATTTTTGTTCGCGTAGCCACTCGGTGAAATTCATCAGGTCACCCACCAAAGTCCTAACTCTTGATAAGCCACGTAGGTCATGCCAGCACCAGCTTCACCATTTCCTTTAAAGATGTGGTTGCCCACATCAACCATCACGTCGATGCCTCATGCCTTGCGATTTGTGAATGGTTATGGCATAGGAAAACAAAAGAAAGAAAAATTAAGGTCATGGCAATAAATACTACACCTTCACACCACTACTTCCACACCAAATAACAAAAATCAGCATTTCGTTTTGCTTTCTTTAATATTTTAGAAATCAACAAGTATTTTCAAATTAAGTCTTTACATTTTAAAGCAAATCTGAATCACTTAACAAAGAAAAAGTTTTAAAACCTCGCACACCGATGACCTGATTATTATAGCCACACACATACCACCAACAATTGACAAAAGAACCAAGAACCAACATAGGATCATGAAATCATTAAAACAAACAAAAGAAGCAAAAAAAAATCAAATGCAACAGTCAAAAAAACTAAAAAGCAAGATCTGAACCACAACTTTTCCTTTCCAAGGACACATGCCTCAGCACTGTAACAAAATTTCTCTGCCTGAGGCTTGTTTTCTCAAGCAAACACAACCAAAAAAAAAGTCAAATAAAAAAAAAATTCCTAAAAACAACAAATTAAAAACCAGAGCTTTTAAAGCTAACTAACTACAAGCACAACCGACACAACCCCACACCGTGATCTGGACAGCTTCAATGGCTAGGTTAAGACTGGAAGCTTGTAACAAACGACAGGACTTTTTCGAAAGCCGACCAAACCACTTCAAGACACAATAGCAGAAAGGTTAAACAGACATTGTAGGTTGTCAAGTCGAAGCGACTTTTCTTTTTTGTTACATAGTTCACAAGTAATGACCAAGTTGTATCCGCCAACAAACTGATGTCCATGTTTGCCTGCCAGCAAGAGTAACTGGGATGTAGTCATTGATGTACTTCTCTGCGGTAGTTCGTGGTAGATAGTACAAGCAGCTTGTTCTTTCCCCGTAGGCGCTGCCCAACATTTTTCAAAGATCATTCAGAGTGGCCACTTGGTTGGATCCCTGGGAAATCCAAATCTGCACCTGTTGCGTATCTTTTTGCAGTACTTGTTCAGTGATGCAACTGGTAGGTAGTGACCATCTTATGCAACAGAGGCTCCTTGACTTTGTCAGGTAAGCGACATTTGGCATACTTTTGAATAAACTCAGCACCTTTTCCGATGGATCGATTCCAATCCTGGGGGCACCCTCGACCCAGACCACATGTGGTAGTGAGGCGCACCCCTGGCCTGGTACTCCACTCGCAAAAGAAATCAGACACTTCGCCGAGGGGACCATTTTTGTTCAAGATAACATTGTTCATGAGCGCACGAAATCTGTGGTGAAAGTCTTTGATGCGAAGACGGGTCCATGGCGCATCGCTCACAAGTCATCTCGCTTACGCCTGCACACATTTGTTTGCTTCGATGAGTACATCGCGCATATCGTGCCAGTCATCCGAGTACTCCGCTGCACTGAAAGTAAGGAACCAGCATGGGGGACCCAGTTCACGAACCATGGTCCTCAAATCCATGCGCTGCTGCTCCCAGTATTCGGCGGTGCCTCGGATTTTTCGAAAGGCAGAGGACAAGTTGGCTTCCAGCTCCTGCTCCCTAGCGGCCACTCGCCTTACAAACTCGCCCACGGTAACATCATTGTATGCGTACGTATTTCGGAGGATTTGGCTTATTGAGTTTGCAATGGCGCGAAGTTGGTACTTGTGCAACAAGTAGAACAGGTACTGATGGTCATGCCTGAACTTCGGATTCTCATTGTACATTCGACTTTTGACGAAGTCTGTATTTGACAGTTTCGAGTCTCGCTTTTCCCCTTCGCCATTCTTGCCATTCGGGTACAGGTGAGGGAAGCAGAGCAAGTCAAGTTTTTCTTCCCTGGGGTCAATTCGCTCAGACTCCACCCTTTCCATCTGATACAGCTCCAATCCAGTGCCCTCTTGGCGCTTTTTGTAAAGTGGGTGCACAGTATACGACTCCATAATTCTGGTTTCCTCTTCCTTCCCAATCTTTCGCACCATGGGTTGCCTAGCAAAGCCTTCGCATTCTTGGACCACCTCCTCGTCGCACTCTCCATCCGTCATTTCCAGGCCATTGAGTGGTTCCCATCTGTCATCCAGGTTTTTATACTCTGGATTGATCTGCTTTAACTTTTCGATGGCCGTTTTGATTTTCGCGACATCAACCAATGCTTTCCATACCATTTTATTTTTAGTAGGCACACCATAGACCACGATGAATAAATTGGGATCAGGCATGCTTGTCGGATCAGGCAGTGTGCGGAGAGTCTCTTCGATGGGAAGCGGATAGTGCACAACCTGGCCTTTGCGTCCTTTCACTCTGCACCATGCTGGTAACTTGGACTGAACAGTGCCCAGACGATAAATGACCTGAAAGCATTTTGCCTTTTGTATGAAGTGCTTTTCGAAATCGTTCAGGTCTGCCAGCTCGGCAGGCGTCTCTGCTACTTCCAACTTATTGAATACCGACACTGGCGAGTGTTTCCTGCCTCCAGTCAAGCCAGAGAAGCAGCGATGGCACACGTAGGCCTTGTCAGTTTCTCTGTTTTCTGCTTTTAGAATTCCGTACAATTGCAGCCACAAATCATTGCTTTGTTTTTCTGAGCCCTCTTTCTTTGGGCTAGTACCAGTATACACTTTCACTGTACCCGTTTTGTCGTCTGAAACGAAGCTCACATTGCGCACTTGGGTCTTATAATGCATGATTCGACAAGAGGCACAAACACAGATTGGCTTTTGGTGAATGTCTTTTAAAAATTCAATAGCATAACGAAGCGACTTAAGTTTTATTTCTGTGCTTTCCTCCATTTCGTCTACTGTCACTGCCTGGGGCGAAATGTCGGCTCCCGAGCCAGACCAGAGCAACGCAATTTTTTCCAAGTTTTCAACATCACCTTTTACCAGCGCAGTATCGATTTCGTGCAATGCCTTGTCCAGCTTTTGGACTTCATAAATAGCATTTAGCAACGTGCGTATGGACGGATAATGTACTGACATTTGACGCAGGAACAGCACATCACTGTCGCAGTTATTGGGCAAGCATGATATCGAATGACCAAGTTTGCCCATGATAGGCACTGTGCTCTCTGCCATGTTAACTTCAGATCCGATCGTATCCGCGATATTGGGATGCCTCATGTGCTTGCATTTATCAATTCCCGAGGCCATGTAGCTCCTGAAATTTTCCTCTTCGACAATGCGTTTGCATATTTGCAACAAACGAATCAGTGGATTATTCGGCAGAACGCAAGTACCCAGATGATTGCATGGCCATGATGCTTCGTCGTATTTTTCATTAGGTCCCTTGCAATATATTGTCACATTGTCACAAACTTTGTATGCAGCATCGTAAAAATAAGGCTCTCGACCCTTGCAGTGCAATGCATTTCCGCACACATCTTCAAGCGTTACCTCGTTCCCTGCCGTTTCGGCCCTTTTCAATAATTTTTCAGATTCTTTTTGCAACGCTAGAATGGCCTTTTTTAAACGCATGGCGCATTTATTTCGAGCATTAACACCTGTGGCAACCAGCAATTTGGCATCATAAAGGCACTGAGCCACAGCTTTTCTTTCTTTCTTGCATAGATTTTTTGCGAGCGTTCTCGCAAACATACCCTCAACAGCACCGACCCCAGCCCTAAGCATTGCTATACTTTGATTTCGTAAATACCTTTTATCGATAAGCAAATCGATACGATCTCGTTGCTGTTGTAGCCTGAGTTCGCTTTCGAGGTTTTCTTTGTATCTACGTAGCCGATATGCTCTCTTTTTTTTATAATTTCCTTTGTACCAAAAGTGGTATTTTAAGTGGATTCTGGACGTCCACTTTTTGCGAAAAGCATTTTTCTCAGCAGCTACTTTGACTTTGTTTTTTATCTTCCATCGCCTTTGAGCCAGAGCTTTTTTGTCGGCATTGCTTAGCTGCCACAGCTTTTTCCTTAATTTGGCCATCTCGGGATAGTTTTGTTCCCATGCTTTCCTGGAGTGCTTTACGCTCGCCGCATTAGCCTCCTTATACTTTTCACGGGATTGTTGCAACTTGCTAGCATTGGCCTCCTTATATTTTTCACGAGACTTTTTCAACTTGCTAGCATTGGCCTCCTTATATTTTTCACGAGACTTTTTCAACTTGCTAGCATTGGCCTCCTTATATTTTTCACGAGACTTTTTCAACTTGCTAGCATTGGCCTCCTTATATTTTTCACGAGACTTTTTCAACTTGCTAGCATTGGCCTCCTTATATTTTTCACGAGACTTTTTCAACTTGCTAGCATTGGCCTCCTTATATTTTTCACGAGACTTTTTCAACTTGCTAGCATTGGCCTCCTTATATTTTTCACGAGACTTTTTCAACTTGCTAGCATTGGCCTCCTTATATTTTTCCCGACATCGTTGCAACTTGCTGGCGTTGGTCTCCTTATATTTTTCCAGACTAGCAGCGGCCTCGTCAGGATGCCTCATACGCCATTTCTGGCAAGCAATTTTATTGCCTTCCCGTTTTCTCCGTTGCCGTTCTGGCATAATGAAATTTCTTACCTTTTGCTTTAAAATACCACGCCACAATATTTCGCACCGACTCCACTGGAAACAACGTACAAAAAAGTCTTTGAAATTTTAGACCCACCGATTCCGTCTTCCTTTTGCTCTAAAAGTCCAGACACGACGCTACTTTTTTTCAATTTAAATTGGATTACTGACGCACACATACGCACACACAGGAACTATGTACGCCTCCTTAGCGCGGAATTCGAAATTTCGAACCCAAATATGCGTTTTGAAAAAATTGTTACTGCGAGGGCCCGCATTGTCTCGCGACCCTCTATGTGAAAACTTCTAGGGGAAAGTAGTCATAAGTTTTGCATTTTACCATTCTCGCACCATAAATAGATCAAATCCTCCCGGGTGTACCATAAGTAGATATCGTGGTAAGAGCCCGCTTTTAGCCAATCAATGGCGCTGCACTCAACCCGTTCAGTCGATGTTTCTAAACTCCGCCCCAAAATAGAAAACAGAAACACAAGTGCCAGCTACTTTTGATAATTTATATCTCAAGATCGATTAAACCAAAACTGTTGGTTTTTTGCAAGCATTGCAAGATAGGTCAGATCCGCTGCCATGTGAATTTTTATCAAAATCTGTTGAGTACCTGACGAGCGACGGGCTGAAAAACCCAAAAGAGTGATATGTTTCTATAATAACTTTTCAGAAACTGAAGCTTTTAAAAAAAGAATGTTAAAAGGCAGATTCTGAAGGTGCAAGCTTTCAGAAAAACTAACATCTGCAACTGTACGACCTCTGGTTGTTGATCTAGGCACATGTTGTTCCTCCTCCTCCTCCTCCTCCTCCTCCTCGTCTTCTCCCCCCTGAACAAGAAATCGCGTAATCTGGAACTCGACGACGGCCGGATGGATTTTGATAAAAATTGGCACGATTGCAGATTCGGCCGATTCTGAAAAGTATGCGAAAAATCAAAAATTTTCGTCGAACCGTTCTCGAGTTATTAGCCAGCGAAAATCGTCCTTTAGCATTAGGCGTCTGGTTGGCTGGTCTAAGCAGGCACTACCGTGCCTGCTGATATTCCGGTTTCGTACCTGTAAACCACAGTTTACATAATGTGCCGAGTTTTATCTTTATCTTTTTCATTCAAAGTTGAAGGGTAGATAATTTTCAGCAGACTTGTTTGCTTTCTGGGTCATGTCGTGCCATGTCATACTTTATCCAAGCACTATAAAGCGCACTCGAGGGCGAAGGAACACATAATTGACAATCATTTTTGTACCGAGGCGGGGTCGAAACTTCCCCTGTAAATGCGCTGTGTGTTTTACTCGTGTCTATCCAAGCAAGTTGCCCTCAAAAATTTGAGCTCATGCACCCGTATCATCACGAACTGTGTATTTTCATATGGTTCAGTCCGACCATTGGGCAGGGTCCATGCTTCCCCGTTCTTTTCCCCTTTTTTGAGGTTGTTGCTTTTCGTAGATTCGCATTAACTTCGCCCACGTCTTTTCTGAGAGTGTCCATGCACGATTCTTTGGTCGATCAAGCGGTCGTTCTCTTGTGCGACCGACTTCCATCGCTGTACTGTACGCGATACTAAATCCTGGTTTCCGCAAATCACATGTCCATACAGTACGCATTTTTGCGAGCCCCATTACTTCCCACGATTAGCAGACAACGATTCCGTCGTAAGTGTGCTTGCCAGCCTTCACTGGCGCCAGCCTGTCGAGGGAATCTTTCGCTGACACTTATGATAAAGAAAGATTTATTGTTTTTGAGCGTTGTGTGATCACCAAGTCCACTTACATGGGGTCTTTGTCTGTCGTATTGCTAGGCTGTATTATGAGATAGAACAACTAAAAATTTCAAAATAACTGGCTAACCAACATTCATTTTCGTCAATGTCAACGTCAGTAGCAAATTGAACCTTTTTAGCCCTCTTTCTGGGAACTTATCAAAAATTTACCAATCAAAGTCAGTCGAAACTAACGGCCGAATCGGATGGGGGCTTGTCGGATCGGATCATGTGAAATACTTGTGAAATTTTAAAAAATTAATAACGCATGAACTTTTTTCGAAAGGCCGCCCCCCATGATGAACAACAGCACTTATTATCATGGTGCCATGGCACAAGCAACGCCTTCGGAAAGCTTTGCCACACAGCTCATCATTGACCACTGAATACTTTACAACCTGATAGAGATAGTCAGCAACGGTCAGATTAATCGAGGTGTATAGCTAAAGATAGCAGCAGCAAATCAAGCAGTTGGAGAATCGAAGATACAAGAACGCCAGGAAATATTTGCAAAATCTTTAAGGGATTTGAGCTCGACAGAGGTAAGTTTTTTATAGGGCATGGGCTTGAGTCCTTTAGGTGGCAATGGAGCTTCGTTGCGTTTCACCAAAAGTTACAGTAAGACACTCCATGGTGTGCGGGCTACAGAAAATGGCTCCGATTCGAAGCAAAAACCTTGGAGTCTCGGCGACTCTAAAACATATTTTAAACCCCTTTCTGCATAAGCCTAAGCGATGGAAATAAGTTCATTGATTATTAATTCATTTTCTGACGATCGGGCGAACTACGAGCTTTGGATTTTACGATAACTTGAATTTAGAAGAGAATGACAATGAGCCTGATAGAATGCTGCAACTACGACCAGTGTCTCCGTATCTACCTACAGTGCGCGTCAAGGATCGGTTTCGACGTGAACCGAGGGCGATTTTGAAGAGAATTTTAAGAAACGGGATTAGGTTTCACGAGGAAGAACCAAATAATATTTTTTTGATCGTGGGGGTGATATAGTGATGGTAATCAGTTTGACCCTGCTGACTTATAGATAAAACTGCCAATGCCACAATCAAGGTAGACATGTGCTTGAGTAGGTTTTTCATGTGCTCATTCTTATTTTGTTTGGGGCAACCTAGCCTTTGTTCTACTAGTCTTATTGTTATTTCCAAGAAGCAAGTACGCACTATCATAAAACTACAGCATGTTCAACCATGAAATAGGAATCGTAGTGTTTTCTTATATCTTCCTTGTCATCAACTTACATCTTGCTGCAAGTGCTGTCGTGGCCTACGAACACATTTAGCAGGGTCATGCTAGAGTATTTTAATGTTATCACACTATTTTAAAATCTTTTAAAATTGTTAAAATTTCTTTTTAAATTGTAAAATTAGGAATTTTAAAAATTTGTAACAATTATATTATGTGTGCATTGCTGAATTACTTCCATTTTCTTCAAATCGAAATCGATGAGCAAGATCAAAAACGAAATTACCACAGACAACAATGGCCTCTTTCACAGTTTGCCTCTCTTCAGCATACGAAAGCGAGTAGAGTGCGACTAAACCTGTGCATCTTGCTCCTTGGTGTCAATTTTTCGCTCCAGCGACTAAACTTCTTTTCGGAGTACGTGGTGGAACGCTTCTTATCCGGACTCCGGGCCTTGGACTCCAGACTCCACAGGCTTTGTGTTCGGAGTCAGGGAGTCGTGGTGAAACAGGCCCAGGTCAATCGTTATCCATTTTGCACCGCTAAATGTTTGCTAGAGCTTGCGAAGCCAAAATTCGAGAAAAGCCCGTGCACTTTACCAGATTTAACGGACCCGTGATGTTATCAAAGACAGCCTGGAATGTCGCGAAAATTCGAAATGCAGATTGGGGTCAGGCAAAAAACATCTGAGCTTCGGCTCGGGTACATAATCGTATCTGAATTCCTTCTCCCAACTATATGCATAAGCACTGCTCCAGTTTGTGAGCTGAACTTGGAAAATTCACCACATGGCTAGCCTGGCCCCTGACAAAAAGTTCCAGGTTCGATCCTCGCTAGATAACCTTTTAAATCTCCGGATGACTTGACTTTCTGGAACGTTGCTACGAGAAGTACAGCAGCTTGTTATTTAGGGGCGTCGAGGGGAGAAAAACAGACTTTCGACATGCATTCCCTCTTTTGTATCTTTTATATGTAAGTGATCTGTTTTTCACTCGTTGCCCCCTCTGAAAAGACCGATGCTGACTGGCGAAAGCTTGGTAAGCTCTTATGCGCTTAGAGAGGATTTGAGTTCTGATGTGAGAAATGCAGATTCTGGTCATATTTGCAGATTATTATTTCGCGACTATCTCCTGTTCAATGTGTGCCGGCAGCAGATGACTCATGAAACGTTCAGAAAGCAACGTAATGTCACATGTAACATGACAGAAATTATGTGCGGCTGTCAAAAGATGTCATGCTTAAAAAACAATCGTTACTTCGCAGATCCTTATTTTGACCCCAGCGGCATACCAGGGGATACCTTGTCCCAGTGGAAGAACAGCATTTTCGTAAGGCATGGCTGCAACGATATGCAAGTTACTGGATTCAACCAGAATATCAACGACACGTACTTCATTTTACGCAATGAGCATACACGAGCTGGTTTTTCAAACTCACGTATGCATGAGCATTTGAGTGGAAGAGATATAACCCTGGAAGAATATTGCACTTTCAGCAATGTATATCTAAGAATAAAAAGTATCCTGTAAAAAAGTAGCATCAACTTACAAAAAAACTTTTCTTTCTCTGTGGATCCAAATATTTGTATTGATGAAAACCCGGCAAA
Source organism: Mesodorylaimus sp. YZB2_4 (assembly GCA_030248295.1). Classification (NCBI taxonomy): domain Eukaryota; kingdom Metazoa; phylum Nematoda; class Enoplea; order Dorylaimida; family Dorylaimidae; genus Mesodorylaimus; species Mesodorylaimus sp. YZB2_4. Next base: position 24,156 of record JASANH010001449.1, read on the forward strand.
CTGAGTTCATGGTTGCGCCAATCAACCTTGTGAGTTAGTTTTCAGGCTTGCCAATTTCTGCGCAAATGGAAAAGCGTTATCCTTTTTTGTATACATACAGCATCTGGAAAGTTCAAAAAGCTTATTTTTATGTCTTATGATCGAACCCTAAATAAAGCCGATGAGTGCGTCGTCTCATACTAATCAGCCGAACAGCGGACAGTGACATGGGCTGAGCGACCATGCGTCCTCTGTGACTGCTTTGCGATCGCAACGAACGAGGTGCGCAGACGCACACCACTAGCAGCAAAAGATATATACGTACATTAAATATAGGGGGCTCTCTGATGAAGAAAAGTACTCGTAAACTACAAAGCGCCACCCGACGTAGACGCAAGCGGCTGCGCACCTCATTCCGTTGCAGTCTCAAAGCTGTGGGCGCGTGGTCGCTAAGGCCGATGGCAGTGTAAGTTAGGTAAAAGTGCAGTCGAGCAGGGGCTCACAGCCCACTGGTCAGGGTGACCAGGTTAAATAAAGCAACCCAATTAGAATGAACCCAGGGGTTCAACGTAGTATTGATACCTGCTTATCACATGACATTACAAATAAGCGGTTACAGCTCGCCAGTCAATGACACTGTTGCGCCATCCTACCTTTAGACGCGACAACAGCAACGGTATCTTGCTCCAGATGCCAGACATCATATCACTGAAAACCATTTGAGTCCGAGAGTGCAACAGCTTCTTGCCGCATGGAAAAATTATATGTCGCTTCATTTTGCCAGCTTGCAAACACAAACCGTTCAAACATTTGACATACTGTCGGTATTCTAGAGACGCAGTACAAGCCAACTTGGGTCGAATCTGCGAACTAAAATCTAATAGTTTTAAGTATAGCCATGTCGAACTCAATTGGGATCAGTCCGACTTGCAAAAGTGCGCTACGCGCGACTGGTCGCAAGCGACTCTTGGTCGATTTTTCGATTTTTGGACTGAATTACCTATTAATCGCCTACGGAGTCGACCGAAATCAACTGTTTGAAATTCAGAAAATTTTTCTGCGTCAATTAAGGTGATTTTTATTCATTTTCGTTCGTTCGTTCGAAATTAGAATTTTGGCGATGTTTTGAACTTGGGAAATTTTTAAGGAATTATTTTCAAAAGACCCGGGACCATCGAATATCTTGTTTTAACTGGTCGGAAATCAGTTCAAATAAATTCGACGATTTCGAATTAACAAAATCCAGATTCCTACCCTCAGTTTTTGCTTTCTCCGATTTTAAAAGCGATTTTGAAAATTTACGTGCATTTTATGTGCTGTTTAGGCTCATGTTGTTCTAGAAATGCGAAACTTCTCATCGAAATATGGACTTGACGATTCCCAATGAACTCATTGAGTGCAAACTCGATCGAGGGGGCGTAGAATCTAGTCCAGTATCACCAAATCTGCTTGAAGCCCAGTGACTCCTTTGGACCGTCACAGTGCAACTTACGTCGCTTATCAGTTTTGTTCAGACAGACTTCTGGCAACCGAAGTGTACAAGGTTTGGGGCATACTCATGAGCATAGTCAAAGGCCATGATGGGTAGATCGAGCATATGATTGAACTGTGTTAGCGATAGTAACAGGGGTCACTAAACTAACTAGGGGCTGGTACAGAGAGTGACAGTCTCTCATTTAAGTTGCTGTCCTGTGCTGTGATTCTAACCAGATATATTTGCGATAATATTTGTGAAAGGTTTGTGTGCTGTATCTTTTTTGGAATCTAATCCAATCCCGACACTTGCTTTTTTATCCAAGAGACAATACAACAACAAAAAAGCAGTCAACTCAACTGTGAATATTTACTGTGGGCAAGAAGTCGTAGCGAAGTCGCGCAAGAAGTACTGCTAGCGATAATTCATGTTTTTATTGTGAACCCATCATCTTAGGGACAGGAGTAGAACATGCTTGCATGAACCCAAAATATGCAGGACATTCCCGACAAGTAACCACTGACCGAGACAAGGTGACCATCGCCCACAACCCCATCCCCATGTACAGTATAAGTAAGCTTATGTAAATTTGATCGTGCGAAAGTCAGCACTGCCACGTTCCAAGCTCTCCAGGATGAGTCAAATAACTATAATTCCTACGACAAGCCTCAAGAAATCACCCGTGGCATGAATGGCATGCCTAGATCGCTTTAGACACAGCGGCACGTCAACTACGAAGTCTCCGATGGCATGCGAAGGATTTTATAATAAGACCATGTACTTGGTTGGACCCTCGTCCATGCGCTTTGTCTGAAAACGGCAATTATCAGACTCAGTCTAAGAAATAAGTTTCAGCTTTTACCTTGCCAGGCCAGCACATATGGTACTGGGAGCTATGCTTTTATGTAGCGTTGACTGACTACAAGGCCAACGCAAGCTAATGCGCGCATCTAAATTCAACGGCAATCCAATCTGAGCACGATGGTTGTGTCCAAACTTCGGGCTGAACCGAATATATTGATAGGTCGACGTTTGGTGAATTCTCATCCCACATCCACCCGTGTAGGTTGACAACGAGCCTGAAACAGGCGAGCAACCACATAATTACAGTATACTGTATGTGCTGTACGTTGCATGGATAGCACTATATATTTGACAAACGAACCTCGTGCATGCTGGTAAAATGGGCCAAGAGTGACGACAGTCCATGTTGTGTCTGCACGGTACAGCCAAAGGGGGGGGGGGGTGGGACATTTTCTCACGGTTAGGTCTGAAAAGGAAAAGAAATGCTACCCCCGCGCATGTTTACTCGAAAATAGACACAAGTGTACATGGGAGAAAACTTATTTTTACCAAAAAATTCAAATTTTTTACAAAATGGCAGGAAAATCTTTGTGAATTACTGATCATCCCCAGCATCCAGACTATGCCCACACATATAGCACCCGATCATCTAAGAGAACGGTTTAGTATGGACATTTAGACGCAAGGCATCGTTTAGTAGACTGTCATTTGCAAAGCCTGCACATAAACCGGATGCTTGCGTGTTTTGGTGAATAACGATCAACAATTAAACACCGAAACTGTTTTGATAACGTTGCTATACATTGTTAGCCAATTCGAATTACTCGTACCCGGTAGCAGTCAGGCGCCTTTTCTAGGGTCTGAAAGTTAAAGAAGTCAACATCAGCCCTAAAGGCCTAACCTTATCAACTTTCTTGCAAATGCTTGACCCATGTTTGATAGGGCTATGTGTGCATACAGAGCATGAAGACAGAGTCTAATATTACAGCGTCACGCTTCTGAAATTGAGAATTTTCCAAGGCGATATGGGCTTGAAGAGCACATAAAATGCACGTGAATTTTCAAAATCGCTTATAAAATCAGAGAAAGCAAAACATGAGGGTAGGAGCCTGGATTTTGGTAATTCGATATCGTAGAATTTATTTATGCTGATTTCTGACCGGTTAAAACAAGAGTAATGACGGTCCGGGGTCTTTTGAAAATAATTCCTTAAAAATTTTCCAAGTTCGAAACATCGCGAAAATTCTAATTTTCAACGAAAATAAATGAAAATCACCTTAATCGACGCAGAAAAATTTTCTGAATTCCATCCAGTCAGTTTCGGTCGACTCCGTAGGCAATTGATGGGTGATTAGGTCAAAAATCAAAAAATCGACCAAGAGTCGCTTGCGACCAGTCGCGCGTGGCGCACACTTGCAAGTCGGACTGATACCACTGGAGTTCGATGCACACGTTTTCCGAGGCAGTTATATGCACAGTGGAGGCATGAGAAAAGCCCGTGCCCTATTTTCGCGATTGCAGCAATTATAGCAAGCGCCCAGACAAAAACCTGCGTGCCGACAAATTCAAATTTTTCAAAAAAAAAAGTTCGTAGGAAGATGCAGTCTGATGCGAGGAATTCAATGAAAGTGTTATTCCCGCGATAGCATTCGAATTTTAAATTTGAACCCTACCGTTTCATGAAGGAGAGCCTATGGGTAGGTTCTTTTCGTATTAGAGAACCGGTTTGAGCGTGGTTCGGAGAGCCTGGAATTCCAAAGTGTAGCCATGTGTTCAGGTGAAAACTCCTGTATTTTTAATTTATCGATAATCAGGTTCGTCGGCGGTGTGGCAACTCCCTACCCTCCTAAAAACGCCACGCGACTAAACGCGCCAGGCCAGGTGACCGTTTTACCGTTTCAGCAACGAAAGCAGGTGCGAGGTCGCTTAATGGACGACAAGCATAAAATTTAAGCAATTTCAGTTTTTGAACAGCTTTTCGCTTTATTTTATTTCAATCTATTTTGTCGCATGACGTCATACTAGGCGCGCACACGCCGACTTGGACAGGTCAATCGCCATCCATTTCGCCCCATCAAGTGTCCGCTAGAGCACGCGAAGCCGAAATTCGAGAAAAGCCCGTGCCCTATTTGCTGCAGCATGCGCATCTGGTGACGCAGATTTTCCAGCAATCTGGACCCATATGCACAGAGCAATACAGAACCAGTTGTGTTGATTACTTGAACTTGAAGAAATACTGTTGATTTTTCTCCCGTGTGCGGTTCTTTATGCAGCTTCAAGTTGTAAAAGCTAAATTCCTCCAACATCGAGATAACGGCAGAGAAAAATTAGCTTTTCTCTGAACTCTAGAAAATTAAGCACTCTGCAATCGTCATCGTTCAACGATTTGCTTGATTCAGGCTCACTTCCCAATAAACGTATAATGCGGGCCAGATGTCCTAGATGCGCACGCAGGTGCTTTTGCGCTTAGGCAAACGCTACTGGGGAATATCAGCAGCTGCTTTACCTATAAAATAAACACGTAGTAAGTCAGTAATGTTAATACAAACAATCTCCCCTTTCTCTAGCCAGCTTATTTGGGAGGTCTGTTTGTTTGGGACATCTGTCTGGCTTCCTTCTGGCTTTACTTATTCTTGGCTTTCATGGAGAATGCCGACCATGCGGACTGACTCCTACCATAAAGAGGGCGCGGATGTCGGTGCGAGCCAGTGATTTATCTCATATAGTTTAGCCATGGAGCGATCCATGGATACACTACATGAGCCGGAGGCGCTGGATCGACCGCTTGAAAATACACACCAGCGCTGAAAACGGATGTCGCGAATGGTATGACTCATTTGTGACACTGGAATATACAAGATATCAGAAAAGGGGCGAGCGGCATTGAGAAGGAAATAAGGTGGATTGTCCTGTTGCCTACGGCGCCTCGATCTGTCGAATTTAAGAATTATCTTTTTTTTATAGTGGCATCTGGAAAATGTTCAGTTTTATTCTCCCCCCTCTGCAAATCCTCTCCCCTCTGGTTATTCTCCCTCGCCTGGGATCTATTTGAAAAAATTTCTCCTCCAGGGAGAATTTCGAGGAATGTGGGATTTTCATGCAATGTGATTGCGATAACAAAAAGGCTCCGCTATTTGAAAACTAAGCATCGAGAATCGAGTGAGAACTAATCTTCTGGTCGCACCAGAATGGAGAATCGTTCTCAGGTGAGAATTGATCTTGCTCCCCACTCCGAGATCGATTCTAGAACGACTCTCGCGAGAAGACATTCCTTAAAATTCGCACTAGAATGAGAACGATTCTCGACCAGTAGTGCGACCGATGGACCTTTTATCGAAAACGGTGCTAGAACCATTCTCGGACTTCATGCGACTGCGGCCTGAGCGAGTCGACGCTCATCCTCAGCAAGCGCGCTACCTAGCCGCCAACTGGAAGGTTGTGCACTGCGGATATTGATGCTGACACCGTGGACAGCGTCGAGGTCGTAGCTGTAGCGGTGGATGAAGGCATGGTGGAAGCGAAATCGCCAAGAAGCCGGAAACATCGTCATCTTGAGTGTGGCGAGGGGAAGGTGGCACCTCGCGCACCGATGATGAGAAATCGAGTACACTCAGACGCTCAGCCGAGGCCCAATCACGAATGAGCGTGATCGTGAATGAGCGAGTAGGGGTCTGATCCAAATGATACTCGATAGAGTGCAAGCGACAAAACTGCTGCAACACTGGCTTGAGGCCCATGAAGGAAACAAAGGCTTGAGAGCCGAAACCGCAATCGTAAAGTCGTCTCGAGACAAGGCCATCACGAGTGGCGTCCGAACGTCAGAGAGGCACAAAAGCAACACTCAAGAGATATGGCAAAAAACACCCACGAGAAGCATGGAAACGAGATCCCTAACGAGCTGGATCCTAACTGCTGACAGCCCTATTCTCCTAGGCATGCACTGCAGTGGTCCACAAGTTGTTTGTATTGCACACACCACAACAGTAAGCGGCAGAGCGACGAACTTTGCTGCGTTTGTTTTAGCTCTGCCTGCAGCGTTCACTTCACACGTTGAAAACTGGTTCTTTTTGCCTAAAGAAAATAGTTCGATTATTAAAGTAGATGAACAACATATCTGAAGAGACTGCGATATGTTTATTTGGAGTTTCCATTGATATCAGAATATACTGGCTCCCTTTCGACTGACAATGACTTGAGTAATAGTTTTTATAATCCGATTATTGGAGCCTCGAAGCTGCAGCTGCGAAAAAATGAAGCGAATAAAGTAACAGCCAGTGCGCTGGTCCATTTGCAAATCTGAAATGTGCTTGAAAAGTGGCTTGAACAAGGGGATTGAAGGATGAAGGCTAATCTTAAGTCACCATGTTAATATAACCATCCCAATGAAGTGGCTGTTCAGCCCATGCGACCACGACCGCAATGGCAGTAAAGTGCAAGAGGAATATGCAATAGCTGAGTCGACTTTTTGGCAGCCAACCTCGCCGGGATAGCAGCTCATTGATGGGGCCTGAGAGATGAAGGTGCAGTATCGTCGGGCAGAACCTTACAGCAATCCCAGCGGGACAGGCCTAAGATTAAATAGGTTTATTCGTTCCGAGATAACCCCCTTACACACATCACTGCCCATTAGTCGTACACCAATGAAACACAACCCTAACAGGTTTAGGGCAGTGCCCTGCGCCTAATCAATAACGCCTATTTACAGTATAGTGTGTTAGTCTACAACCATCACTCTATCACAGAAGGTAGTGTAAAAGGTTTCAATTCAGCAAGACCATCTGACCTTCGCGACCAGTCAGACAAGCGAGTATGAGCCAGCAAATGCACAGGATCCAGATGGGTCGTGTGACAGAGCCATACTAGGCTCGTAACGACTCGTGCGACTGGTAACTGATTTCCTTCGATGTAGTCTGTCAAACCGTAGATGATGGCCAGGGCGACAGCGACCGCAACTATCCAGATGACAAGCGGAAAATTTTTGGAACGAAACTGGGACAAGGCAGTACATGTGGTTTGATGCGCCTTCGGAGCAGGCAGGTCCAGGCTGACAAAGAGTGATTGAGGAAGATCCTGCCTGGCTGTGGCTGGTCACATGTACTCGCGGTTTTAGGGTTGACTAGTAGACCATGACAACCAGCCTCATTTATGTCACCAGCATGGGAAAGGTGGCTGCTAGAAAATGCTCACATGAATCTCGCCCATTCCTTACTGATTTCCCTGAGCGTGTCTTGGATCGCCCAGTCTCGTCCTGGTTGTGTTGAACCTTTGTCCATCCACGTTCGTAATTTCATCACCAGCTTCGCCAGCATGCACAACACCGAATATCCATTTAACAATCGTTCATAATGGCCCCGCCAATAGTCGTCACCCTGCCTCCATCGCACATACTCCGTCAGAATGGCCACCATGGACATTTCGTGCCTGTTTGAAATGCCGTAGTTGTCGATACCCGACGCCTCTTTCCGGATTACCCGCTCTTCTTATAAGGCCTGGTCCTTATCCGATTTTTCCTTGCCCTTGTTGGGTCCATTGCCATGGTTACTGCGGGTCGGCACGCGGCCATCGCCAGCAACAAAATTGTCACTTTCCAAAATCGATTGCCCATCCTAATTCCTTCGCCACAATTCGATAGTTTAACAAATTTGGGCGTCCGCACCCCACTACCGAATCATTGCGTCCAGTGTCTCAATTTAAACGAGGCGTCCACACCTCCATTATAGTCTATTTAATAATTCGAATTTTTCGAATCGACAAAATTTAAATCTTCCAACAAAATTAACTAGGCTACAATTTAGCCGCTCGAATGACTCGAATGTTCGTGGGCCAAAAGATTGTCAAACAAAGCAGGCGCCAAATCGGCCGCTCGCCGCCGCTATAAAAGCTCGAATTGACGTGAATCAGACGACCAGTCGTCCTTGCAGACGCAGGGTCAGCCGCGGCCCCGCTAGGCGCACGAAAATGCGAAGTCGAACGTGACTAGTGTTGAGCATGTCCACATGCATACGCAGATCGTGCAATAGATAAAACCATCCACGCACAATCTGGACGCGTCGGTTTAAAACAAGCTGCAGGAGAGGCATCGCTCTAGAAAGATCAGATATAGCACTTTGTTTGTCATTTTGGCCTCGCCTCATGCTAATCGTAGAGCACAGAGCAAAATTTCATAGCCAAGTCAGCAAAAATTTTGTATGGTAGACAGCCATTATAGAAAAGCTGACTGGCTCCATTCCACTCATACCCTTCCCTTCTTTATAGCGAACACGATGGCAGGAGACCCATGGCGGACTCAATTTCGAACATAGCCTGCTCCAATTCAATGTCTCTATTAGGCCTGCGCTCATCCTTTGCTTCCTCATAAGGCACCAGCGCTCCCAATGGAACCCGGACCGCACCCAATTTAGTCAATTCTTCCTCGAAATATCGCACCCCTCGATAACCCGGTATCTCGGTCTCATTCACTTCCTTGCCAGCTATCACCCTTGCCGGCCAATATGGTTGTCCCCGAGACCTCCTAGCCCAAACCCATGTGGGATCAGGTTTCCTCAACAAGCCACTCACGTCTACCACTTAGGGTCAAAAGATCTCTTTTGCTGGCCTTTCTATCGTTGCCTGACCATGTTCCGCCACTGATTTGTCTGTTCCCGCCTCCTCATTTGCCTTCGAAATTTCCTCTGGATTTGTTCGCTTCCACCGACTCAGTCTCGCCACACTGACGACCCATGGTGCACTGTCGACTCGTCCCGCAAACTTGATTACCACATTGTACGGTTAGAGCACGTCCAGTACTTCGTAAGGCCCCTGCCACCTCGAACGATGCTTTTTACACACCCCCGGTTTGGTAGCTTGGTTTCTCACGAATACGAAATCACCCTTGCCAAATGCCATTGTCGTCCTGGCCAACTTATCGTACGCTACCTTCATTCGCTCCTGTTGTCGGCCATCCCTTGGTATACCATCTCGTCCACCTTTGCCATTCGCTCTTTCAACTTTCGCACATAATCCGCGTCGCCTGCTGGTTCCACTTGACCATCGTGAGATCCTGCCTTGAACAAGGCAGTTAGCGGATCTAACCCCTCTCGTCCAAACATGAGCAAGTAGGGCGTCTCTCCCGTTGTCGTATGGACTGCAAATCGATGGTGCATTGCGAAGATTGGCAAACAATTGTCCCACTCGTCTGGAATTTCCCGTGTGTAGAAGTACAGTTCGTCGCTCAACTGCTTGTTGTAGGCCTCGCAGGCGCCGTTCGTTTGTGGGTGGTAAGACGATGTTCTTCTCTTGTCAATCCCCAACGCCTCGCAAACTGACTTCATCACCGCACCGCAGAAGTTCGTTCCTTGATCGGATAATAGTGTCCGCATGACCCCATAGCGCGCATGGCACATCGACCAAGGTGATTCGTTTGGAAAATGAAGCCAAGGGACGCAAAGCTATTGGCTTGGAGGAGAAGATGTGATATAAGCGATTTGAATATCGCGCGCGCGTGTTATACGCACCGATTCTCGTATGATGTTTGAATATGATTCACGCGCAGTCTAGAGGAGGAATGGGAGCGGAGTGAAGGCAGGCGGTTGAGTGTTGGTTGAGACTTTGAGGTAAATGGTCTAATTGGCTCAGTGTACTTCAATGCGCAGTCTGAATACCAATATGAGTAAGATCGATAACGCGACATCCCGCATCAGGTTACTAGTTAATGGAATAAATACCTCGGATCAGATGCAACGTATCGGCACTCCTTCCTCGTCGCACAAGAGAATTATGAACGTGCCGTTTCCGCTTGTCAAAGTGTTAAAATGACCCACGCGCAGCCAGCCAATGAAGATGATGCGGGTGTAACAAAAATCTATGAATTAAAAATTATTGGCCAATATCAGAACTTTATGCCAGGCCTTCAACTAGCGACCATGTAACGCAGTCTTATAAAAACATGGGCAGAAAGGCAAGCTAAAGTGATGCGCACTTCTGCATCAAAAAGTACCCATATGCATGTGCAGTCTAGCCTGGATTGGAAAAACCAAGCAGAATGGCGCCGTGATAGTAAAACAAACTTGGTTTGAGGAGCATTTGTATTGTGTCCGCCGATGAGCCGATGTCTTATCTATTGTAGCTTAACCTGGGCTATACGCGCTGCTTCTGTACTCCTCGCAGCAATCTGCTTCATTATGAGTGTGTCAGTGTGTGCATACTGCCCCGACCACTGTTGGGTAGTAGCGCCTAGCCAACATTGTTAGGATGCAAGGATCGCAGTCCTCCCTGTATACTATGGAATGTATATTTCCGCGAATATACTCATCGTCAGATAGCACTTACGTAGTATTAATATGAACTTGAAAAAAGATATTCTAGACGGGTACTGGAGATATGGATTTGAATATAAATATTCAAATCATATCTTTGAAAGAATTTAAATAGATCTTCATTTGAGATATAAATTTCTAAAAGCTCCGAAATCGCAAATATTTGATAAAAGCCCCCACCGCGCCTAGTTATGGGCGATCGTGTTCAAATTCTCCGTCTCCGCCAGCACCAAGCTGTTCAAGCAACCCCCGCTCGTACTGCGTGCTTCGGATTCGGTAGCACATTATCGCATGGAGTCGTAAAAATAGGCCTTTCATTTCGAATGCATTCTTCACCTTGCATCGGGTTCGTGATGTGAGAAAAAATGGTTCTTCACTTTGCTCATAATCGCCGACCAGTTTTGGCTGGCAAAATAGCAAATAATGTTCAACGACCGCTGCATCCGTCCGGCTAATCGCTAATTGGTGGATTCCCTTCGACATGACCGTTTTGTGTTTGCTCAGCCCGACAATAATTTTCCCTCCCTCTTGTTTCCTGTTTGACCAGTCGGCAACCGTCAAGTTTTCCGCCACTTGGGGGGCGTTGCATGTAGTGAAGTTGGAGCCTTGTTATAAAATAACGCTGTATAAATAGATAGTCTGCTTCGGCCACTTTGGGGGTGTCTAGAACGTTTTGCAAAGATTCTTGCCATTTTGTTTGTATCGACACTATCAAAAATCTTCCCCAATTGATTAATGTCCATGGTGTTTTTTCTCTGTAGACTAACGTGGCCTTAAGCAAGTTTTCCTTGCTAATTTTTTCAAGTGTGCGGCGCAATGTTTTGTGAAAAGCGCCGCGCACGCGAGTGAGCGTTTGTACATCGCTAGACTTTTCGATCTCACGGAATCCAAGAAGCCAGTCCACGAACGCAATAATTGCGCAAACTATGTGTCGTAACGTTTGGCCCTTCGCCTTACAGGTTGAATCCATCCAGTGTATAAAAGATTCGATTGTGCTGACTTTTTGCAACTCCTGGACGAGGGCGGCGTCGTTATCAAGATTACGGATCGGCAATTCGTATTTGTCATAAATATGCGCCAAGACGCGAGCAATGTATTCATGATTTTGTTCGACGATCAGCTCGCTCTCCTCCTGTACAGTCCTGGACTGAAAATATTGCTGGCCTTGGATCGTGAATTTCCATGTCGAGCAATTCCAAAATCGTGTTTCGCATGAAGACACCTCGCCAAAAGAAATCAACCTAAAAAACTTACAATAAAAAAAAAAAATTCGAAACGAACGACTAGTCGTGCATAGAGCTACTAGCTGATCTCAGCATCCATAAAAAACATTGCGATTCTAGCGAGTGGTAGAACACAACTCGGCTGATTTCCTCAAGATATCTGCGAAATAGGCTCGTTTCCCAAACTTATAGCAGGTAACTGGAGATTAGGGTCGGACGATAATAAGCGGGTCTTGACTTAATTCACAACACCGATTAATCGAACAAAATCCGTGAAGCTCGTGACAGCAATCCAGCGTTCTTCCGCCAATACTCTTCCGACACTGGAAATCCAACTTTCGGCCTAGTTGGTTATTTCGGTTGGTCAGGCCACACGTGCGATAACACGCAGCCATAGTCAGCGTGTGAAGCGGTGTGCAGTGAGAGCTAGGGGGATGATCTTCCTTCAGGCAAGGAGGGGCTGCACTTTACACTCGACCAAGTTTGAGTGAGCTGCTACTTATTCTGTTTTTCGTGGCCCTGACAGCTCAGTGGTATGACATCAGGATCGCAAGCGGAAGTTTGCGGGATCGAATCCTGGTGGGCGTGGTACATTTGCACTGAGCAGCGTCACTAAAGCTGAGCCCTCCGGGGTGGCTGGTTTAGGGTTCCAGCCTCAAAGCGATCCCTAAAGCTTCGTGGGTTATCTTATCACGTGTAAGTCTCTTGTTAATTTTTGACCATTATGGATCAAAAATATTGGGGAACCGTGGTGGGCATGCTGTAAGTTGAAAATTGACGGATTCACTAATTTGAGGATTCTGTCGCAGCAAGTATCCAACTCCTGATTGCTGTACTCCCATTTTGCATTTGGTTATAAATTCTGATGGTGCTTTGACTTTGACAAAGTCAGACAAATATTGACTTGCAAGAAAGATTCTTTGGCTAATATTTTTAAAATTTTTTGCCGAATTTAGAGGCAACAGCTGCCAAACTAAAACGCTAGTCAAATATTGGAGTTGTGGCGACCAGTAAGGAAAAGATGTTTAAATTACAAGTTCGAATTCTTCCACCTGCTAATTTGGCTAATCTAGCGTTTAAGCAAGCTTAGCCTGTGGCCTGAGTTGGGATAGGCCCCCACCGCGCCTAGGTATGGGCGATCGTGTTCAAATTCAGGCCATTATGTGTGCAACTTCACCCTCGATTGAGCTGCACCCAATTCTTTCCAGTTACACCACTGTTTCGTGAATTCAGCCCCTAGGTCCGATCAGGTAAGGAAAGTGTTCCCGACCTGACTCGAAACCTAAAATCCAAAACCCAAACCTGACCCAACAAGGATTTTCTCTGACCCTTTTCTCTGACCTTTTTGGGTGAGATTTCATTTCTACTTTTGATGCCACCTATTTCACTTCTGATCACTCGACATTATTGATTCTTGCCCCCGGTGCTTCAAAAAGAAACGAGTGCCTGACAGGGGTACCATTCCGCTGATTAAACGAGTGGACTGGGCTGAAGTTAATGATCACATATCGACCCTGGACCTTGAGCAATTGGTAAACTCGTCGTCAACAGTCGCTGATGCCTCCCAACAATTGGCTAGCTCTCCAAATTCAGTTCTGGACAAGCATGTGCCCAAACGTTTTGTTCGCATGGTCAAGCGATGTCCTTGGATAAACAGAAAAAGGGTTTTGATGTGAATAGGTTTTGGGCAGAATATTTTTTGGATCGATTAGGCTATGTTCGAAGGAAAGGAACAAAGGCAGCTCGAAAGTTGCCTGTCGATTTTCCATCTATAAAAGAAAAATATTTGGAGAGAATTTCTGCAGCAGTTAAAAGCAACAAAATTCCGCCTTCGATGGTTATTAATTGGGATCAAACGGGTGTAAACATGGTTCCAGCTGGAGATTGGACACTCGCTCCAAAAGGATCCAAACAAGTGTCAATTTTCGGATTGGATGACAAGCGTCGAATAACAGTGGTGTTCGCAGTTTCATTGGATGGTCAATTATTGCCACCCCAATTGCTGTATGCGGGCAAAACCAGTCAATGTCATCCGCAGATAAATTTTCCTGCTGAATGGGACGTATGGCACAGCGAATCGCATTGGTCTACTGAGCAAACGATGCTTCGATATATTGATGAAATTATAATTCCTCACGTCGAGCATTGTCGTCAATCATTGCGTTTGGAACTGAGTCAAAAGGCATTGGTCATTTTCGATGTATTCAAAGCGCATCGTTGTGAAAGCGTCTACGACAAGTTGAAAGCGAATAATATTCTGTACGTATTCGTTCCAGCGTCATGCACTTCTGAGCTGCAACCTTTGGATTCCGATGGTGGTATCAATGATGCTTTCAAAAAGCTGATGAAAGAAGAGTTCAGCGTTTGGTACGGTGAACAAGTTGTCAAACAGCTCAATGAGAATCCAGGTGATGCACTTTTGAAGAAAGTCGATATTAGTTTGACTGTCTTGAAACCTCTCCACGCACGTTGGTTGCTGTCAGTATTTGAAAAATTGCGTAGTGATATGAGCATCAAAACTGTCGGTTGGGTGAAAACTGGTATTACGGACGCGGTTGAAAATGCTTTATGCATGGATTAGAAAACGTTTCTCGATGTAAAGTAAAAAGTTAAGATGTCTGTGACGGAGCGAAGTTTGTTGTAAAACGGTTCAGCAAGTGTTTAGGGCTTGTCCGCGAAAATTTTCCTCCGCGAAAAAGCCATATTAGGGGGACCCGCGAAATTTTTCCGCCGCGAACATATTCCGGTTCACAGTATATTCTGACGGGAGCCGAAGGTGTTAAAATGTCGCACAAGGGGATGCAACCGAGTCACAAATCCGACGCCCTGACGTGAGAACTATAAAAAGATACTGTTTGGGGATGAGGGAAAGATATCCGCCATGCATAATTTTGGTATACGAATGGGACCGGGACGGCTTATACATAGTCTCCCACCTGCATGAGAAATCTGGTCTAGGTGTACTCAATATAAAGCGCGTATTTAAACCTGATGGGAGCTCCACGCCAATGCCTCTGTGACCCCATAAAAAGTGAGGCTGTTATGTATAGTAAATATGTGGTCTGGATTTGGCCCAGTATTCGCCCTTTACAGGTATTTTTCAAAGTCACCAGTCATGTAGAAATAAAGCAAAGGCAAATATTCTTTCTCAAATTATGTGCTCATAAGCACGACACCTGATTCACTCAGGTCATGGTGTCGTACACATATACGCCGAATACTCACTACTTTCTCTTTTGGCGCAGAGTTTGCTCTCTGCCACACAAAGGAGGTTCGACCATTTCGTCTTGAGCATCCTCTGATGCCTGCTGCTGGTGCTCATTGATGACTTGTTCATATTGATCTTGAATTTCTTCTTGCTGCTGTCTGATTCGCTCCATTACCGCCGCATCCTCGTTCCCAGCATTGATCAAGGAGTAATTGAGGTCTGGTAACGGTCGAGCAAAACAAAATTTTTGTTTTCGATGTAACAAGAGAGTTCCAGCAAAAGAGCCGAGAGCTAAACTTACGATACAAATAACGATGGTACATATCGCCGTCCATCTCCCCTTTTCATGTTGTGATGGTGTGTGTACACTACACTACACAACCATGTGTAGTGTAGTGTGAAGCAGCGTACCTTGCCGATTCTCAAGAACGACGTGACGCAAATTTGTCGAAATTTTACGTGGATGAAACAGACACAAAATTTGACCATGAATAACGATTTTTAAAAATTTTTTAAAAATTTCTGCAAGCCGTTTCAAACAAATTTGACTCGTCAATAATACTGTCGCACACCATCGTTTGATCGTCGACGCAAAAGCGAGCCTCGTGACTAATCGCGACGAAATAGCACAACATCAATATTTTAAAAACCAACACTCTTTTAAAAGTATCTCCGATTCAAATATTCAAATTTTCAAACTAATGAAACTGAAAATCGTGTTTATTTCGAGTCCTTATAATTCCTGGTGAAGCACACGAGCTCTGCGAATTTATTTTATGTTCCATCCAGATGAGATGCGTGTCCTGATGCTATAGACTGCATACATGTCTAGCGCCAGATTCAAATTCAGCGACAGTGCTGTAAAGTACAGCACTGTCGTGGATCGTGGATATACACTATCTACATTGTCGGTCAGTCGTGACGAAATTGGTGTCAAAAAAAGATGTGTCTCTCATCCCATGTGGAATCAATTTTCACGAATTCTTCCCAGAATTGCTGAACTTGGAGTTCCCTAATTTATCTGTCCATGTTCAGTCAGGCAGCATACGGAGTGTGAAAATGGACCAGTCCTTCCATTCACATCAACAATCCTATAGATCACCACTTCCGAGAACTCACAATCAGTAAGTCGAATGACAGTCTTATACTTTGACCCATTGGCTGTGGGAGCTATATCTGAAGAAGGCATTCACATATTTTTTGAAAGAAATCATTCAATGTTAGCATTGAAACGTCAAACCTGATCGAATTTTTAAAGTTTCTTACAAGAGCCCCATCGGTTTTGACCAGTACTTATTTTTAAAATCGAGAATATAGTTCGAACAATCCTGGAATGAATATGACATACGCCAATTATAATCTCGACTTTAGGGGGGGGGGGGGGGGGGAGGGATATTTTGAAAAGGATGCGCCTGAAAATGAAAAAGTTTCGGTATAACCCCCAACCCAGGATCAGCCCCCCACTTAAATTTTTAAGAAAAATTTATGACGTAAGCTTAGAGACATGACCAAACACGTTTTCGTCAGCATCACGATAAATGAGTCACAGCGGCGTCTTAATGTACAGTATGCTGTGCATGTCATGACATGTACAGATATAATAACAATATATAATAGTGTATACTGTATAATTAAATATGAACTGTGCACGTTATACATTCTATCAATAACGGTACATAATCATTTATACATTGTCAAATCCCGTTAAGCAATGCTTTTACCATCCAACGCCGATATTTCCGACAATTGCTGAAAAAGTATAAAATATTCTATAAAATATATCTTTTGCTGCAGCATGATCATTACTGGGCATGTACACTTGAGCAGTTCATCAGTTCAATATCAGTTCAGTCTTTACCGTATAGTCATTGCGGGGAATAATTGTCAATAACACTCGCAATGGCAGCTCTTGAAAGTGTAAAATGAGATGGTTGAATGCTCAATGTTTAGCATGTTTCATAGAGCGGGCAAGACATATTTCCGAGTACGGGCCGATGTTGGCCTGTAACACCAGCCACCACATGCAGCCTGACCAAAGTCGTCCCAGTTCGGTGGGACGGTCCCCAGCGTAATTGCATTCATTTCTGCCCAAACACTTTTTTGTCGGCTCGAATTTCTGATGCACAGTTCGCTGTCCCATCTTTTTATAGCAAATTTGAAATCGAATGTTCAAACACGTTTTCGTTGACATCACGAAAAATGAGTCATAGTGACGTGTTTCTATACAGTATACAAGTCCAAACATGTTTCTGGCAGCGTACTGTAACATGTATAATAATAGCGTGTCTAGACAGTCATGGTGTCTTATGACTGAAATTCAACCAACTGTCAAAGACGACACTCCTAAAGTATTTGAGTGACTGGCTGAGTTAGTCCGTCAATGTTAAAAATATCGTCTCATCGTCTCACTGCCGCCGACCCAAATGCTTGGCACTGTTCTACTTGTTCAGAAATTTTGCGTCATTCAAATCGTTCTCGGTATGTTGTTGTCAGACGTGTGGTTATTACCTTACACTATCCACTTTATTTTAGACATATCAAAAAACACCGAACATGTTCCGGTTGTGGTGAAGTTGTCGGCCGACACCACGTTTGTCAGTCGTTAAAGAATCAGGCCCAGTTTCACTTACTGTACATCGACAAAGAACTCAAGATGTACGTTCTGGGCATCTTGCTAGAAGAATGGCCCGCCAAGCAGGAAGAGGCTGCTCATCCAACGATCACTCCAGGGATGCAGGAACCTCACATAATGGTCGTTGCTGAAGGAGAAAATGGAATCGATGTGGCTGGTACAAAAATTTTCCCAGTGTCTCACATCGTCAATGCAAATCAAGTTCCGTATCCTTTATCACTCCAGCCTCCGTCGCAGGAGGAAATCGAGAAAACGGGGGGACGTTTCTGTGATGCAGAATAGTGAGGCGCGCAGAAATTCAATTGAAGCGAAGGTGTAGTTTAACATGCTGTATTCTCACTCATGCATATGTTGCTGCGGGAAAGGAGGGTGCGTGAACTGTACTAGGAGTGTTTAAAATTTTTTTAAAGGTTCTGTAACTAAGCTCGGTCACGAGAAAGAGGTTACGCGTGATGATATGGTTTTGTATATGCTCATGAATGCTTCTTCGATTCCTGCTTTTTAGAATAAAATGGAAGTGTTGGAGAATGTGTATAAAACTCCAAATTCGAAAGGTGCATTTGGTGGTCAAGACAAACTTGCACGTCCTGTGCCAGGTTTAAGAACGAATCCTGCTGCTACACGACGATACGAGCCATCTAAGTGATTTGTGTTTCTGATAAGTTTGGGGTCGGACTTTTTCTTGTTGTGCCCCGGCGTCTGCAGTGAGGTTGAATGCAGCTGATGAATTGCCTATTCGAGTTTAGCGTGCGAGCTGACTGGCGTCTGCTTGTGCGCGACGAATGTCTAAATTCTGGTGTGGTTTGATGATTCGTGACTTCAGTGGTTATCATGTGCCTTTTTAAAAGGCAGAGAGGCGAAAAAGCAATGCCTTCTGAATAAAATTGGAGGCCTCGAGTGGTTGTTCTGGGTTTAGTCATACTGTGATGAAGTTGGCTGGGGTATGACCTACAGACCTGAGCGCACCACACTCAATGATGCTTACCCAAAGTCCGTAAACGGTATGGTGAGAATCGATTGCTGCACCAAACGCCAAAAAAACGCGCAATGGAATTTTCCTGAACGAAAAAAAAGAGCGATGAGATTTCTGTACTCGATAATTATGACGAGCCGTGGAATGAACCACTGAAGGTGTCATTATACTGTAGATACTTGCTCATGCGTGCGCTGTACAGCGCCGCGCACCGCTCGTAATGGACCATGATTTTCAGGCTCGAGGCATACTGTACAGAGTGCTCTACAGCGAATAAACGTCAACACGGTGCTGGAAGGAAAGACATCACAAAGTGTCTCTGGACATGGTCGAAGTCCTCCTAAACTTAAGACAACTTGATGTCCTTGAGTAAGACACCAAGCTGAATGTGAAAGGACCAAGGACAGTCTTAGACTTTAGGACATGACTAAGGATTCAGAATTGTAAAACTGCTCTCAGATCCCTACACAGGAAGGCGTGAGCTTAAAATGTTTTTCACCAACATTTCACTGAATTTACTATCTTTCGCTGTCAGAATACTCTGACTGGGTGCAAGAAATTCTGAACTGACCCTGACCTTGACCGACCCTTCAAAAAACTTCGTGACCCGACTCTGACCATGACCAAACCCCGAAAAATTTTCTGACCTTCTCCCTGACTTTGACCAAGGGTCGGTCAATCAGGGTTTTGACAGAATTCTGAACTTGACCGTTAGGTTATTTCTAACACTAGTATGGGTTTATCATTAATATAGGCCAGTCTTGTTCTTGGGCCTTTGTTTAACAGAAGGTTATCAGCTGATTCGGCCTTTCGTTTGTCATTTTTATTTTGGTAAGTTTTTCTGGGCAGGATGGTTGTGATTCATGAAGGAGGCGAGAATAAACCTGATTAAATCCCATGATACTCTGCGGAAATTCAGTAAACGCTAAATTTTCTAGTTTTTCTCAAGTAAAATTATCTTATTTTACAAAGGAGCAAATATTTATCGAGTTCGAAATCCCTGTAAAGACAATGCTAGAATTTCTGTTAGGAAATGGCATGCTCAAAGTTATTGACGTTAAAAATGTGAAAGAGGTGCGCACTTTGTCATAAACAGTCTCCAAATGGTGGGAAATTCAAGTTTCCCGTTTCTTTTAGACGCAAGGGCATAGAAATAACAAACTCTCGGTGATGTTTGATATCATTTGGGAGAAGCAAGATGTTGACCTACCATGCTTTTAACTGTTCCACATGGGCTAAAACATAGCGCGCTTTTCGACTTGGCAGCAATCACCTTCGTGGAATTCAAATTGTCAATATACTTGAATTTATGATAATATGTATATGCACTGAAAAATTTTATCTTGCTCGGATATATTAGTGATTATGTATACCCAGGATTGAGAGAAATGTGTCTTTTAGATTTCTTATTCGTTAGTTACCTTTTTTCAGGACCGATGTGGTTTGTTTTTAGACACAATGGTTGCAGTCGTTGAGACGATACACAGAAATGATTGCATTACGAAATTAAGAAAAAGTATTAAGATAAAATGATGGCCAACAAATAAAGAAAATATGTTTTAAGAAAAACACTCTTTTTATGTTTGTCTTTTTCAAGAGGCCCCCTGGTTGAATCGAAGGTCCATTCTATGTAGCAGGTTAGAGGGATATGGGTAGCAATTTTCTAAAATAACTAGTACTAGACTATGTAAGTAGGACACTCTCAAAAATGACTCCACGACGTCTTTCATATGCTGTGTAAGTTCGATAGTGATAACACTCATTTTATCAACTAGTGAGTAAGCACATGGATGATAAGATTCCATACATAAACTACGCTGCTATTGAAAACGAAATATTTTCGTTCTGAAACTTCCTCTAGTCCCAGCTCTTTTCTCGGTTTTTTTAGAGGTGGCCTACCCTTACCTACAAACTTCTCCGCAGTATTTTGCACTCCTACTCACGCACGCAACAATCAAATTTCTGGTTTGTACCGAACAGGAGAACATCGACATGTCCTCACTTATTTCGATTGCAGAGGACAGCTGGCATTGAAATTCATTGAACTGTATCTCAACAACTCAACTGCTGGTTCAACATCGAAGGCTGTCAACTTAAAATGGACAAGATCTGTCGACAAAACAGTACTGAGGTGCAAAGCGCTGCGGGCTGGTTACGTGTCAACACAACCATGCGATCTTCTGATCAATGTCTGTCAGATTATGGAAGTACTGCCAACCTCCCTATAGGCGCAGGAACATCAATCAATATACCGGCAGGTCAGCACATTTAGCGGTTATTGATGAAATATGCTCATGTAAATCAGCCTCAGAGTGGAATTATTACGGTGCCTCGTGTGCCTGTAGGGATTGTGGAATCTTTAACGATCAAGTACCAATTCAATCTTCAGCCTAGCTCTGGTATACTCAGTGTACCAGGTGTCGGCGGGGCTCGCATTATATCGACAAAAGCTAGGTTTGAGTGAAGTCCTCTTTATTTCTTTTTCTGACATGTAAATTAAAAAACTTTATTCATTTTTTTCACAGTGGTGTACTCGTCTAAAGATAGATTATGATCAGGTTAAACAGATAATTCTGAAGTCGCATCATTAAGATCTCGGCAGGGGTGGGGTGAATACTGCTTTTGGGCAGGTATTGTGCAGGCAGCGGGAGGGGGTGGGGTGTTAGGCGGGAAAAATACAGGCTTGAATTGATCACTGCTTACCTGAGTTGTTCATCAGGGCTA
Source organism: Mesodorylaimus sp. YZB2_4 (assembly GCA_030248295.1). Lineage (NCBI taxonomy): Eukaryota > Metazoa > Nematoda > Enoplea > Dorylaimida > Dorylaimidae > Mesodorylaimus > Mesodorylaimus sp. YZB2_4. Next base: position 45,467 of record JASANH010001449.1, read on the forward strand.
TCGAATTTCTTGATTGGTGCCTCTGCATCTTTGTGAAATTTAGAACGCAAATTTATTTTTCCCCGTGAACTTTCGAGCATTGAACCACGTTCTGCTATCAATTTGTCGCCCTGGCGCAGTGGACTTTGATCAAGGGCGACAAGGGGCAGAGTCTTGGTGGCAAGGGCGATAAGTCGACGGAACAGCAAGTGGCTGGCGAAACGTGTCTGCAACAAATTTAATGTCGCAATACCAACGTGACCAGAGCAGACTGCTCACGTTCAGCTCAACTCGAAAAGATGTTATGACTGCCTCCTCCCTTTCCCAGTCCCAGTGCACAAAATACCACAAAGAGAACAAGTTGCAGACGAAGACCTGAAGGATACCTGTGCTCCAACAAATCTGTACCTCTACCTATCGAAGAAATCTGTGAAAAACATTTAGCGTTTCTTGGTATCTTTGAAACGGTCCACTGTGACCAGCATTCCTGGCTGTAGGGAGACTGATAGTCTCCTCTGGCGGAGAAAGAGTTGATGTTTCAGCGGCAGGTATAGTCACGAGCCAAGCCTTTCTCCGGTTCGAGGTTTTGTCCATCAGTTCTTGGTCTCTCATAGGGCCTGCCGCCTGTGTGCGCTGTTTACAGTATTTTTTATAAGCGCCAGTCCAAACAGGCTTACCTGCTCATCTGTGCACACATTAGTGTTCCAATGACCTGGGTTTTCACCGTCTTACCTGACCCTGACCTTAACCGAACCAAAAAAGTTTCTGACCTGACCGTCGACCTGCGAGGAACTGTAAATTTTCAGGCTCTGACATTGACATTGATCGAACAAAAAATTTTGCCTATAATCGGCACCAGCAACAAAACTTCTCTGTGCTTGCAGTTTTTTCAAGAAATTTCACTACAACAGACAATGTCTTGGCATTAGGTGAAATTTAACGTGCAGCCCAAGACATGAATTTGTATCAATCTCAAAAAGATATGTTAAGCTGTTTTTGACGGATTTGGGAAGTTGACACCCAATTGAAAATCAAAAATATATTCCTTTGGTTATAACATCAATTCCTTTTCCAACTGCCTGCCCCATAATCGATTTCTTCTTCCACCAATGCCAGTGCTGGCTTGGCTTGCAGGCTAGAAGGGGCTCGTGCAGCCAGAAAAAGAAGGGTAAGGAGAAAAATAATGATGATAGGATTCTGTCGTCCCTTTTTGGCCTCAATGGGACGACAGAATTTTGTTCAGCTGAAAAAGGACCGTTTTTGTGGGTTGAGAGAGCTGAGGCAAAATGTCACGATCTCCAGACGGCTACAGACTGAAAATCTACGAAACCTTCGTGTTTTAGGCCGATCGTGAACCGAGCAAGCGATTTCGGGAACAATTTGTGGATCCAAACGATCCTGTCTGAGGTGGAGACTTCCAAGTGAAGCGAGATGCAACGTACTCAATTCTTAACGATGTTCTCCAGGTGGACCTGACCAAAAATTCCGACGTGACTTCAGAGTGCCCCTGATTGATGCCGTCAAACAACGTGTGGCTAAGAAAGGCTACAATCAACCAGAAGTCAACTTGGCCGATGTTGAAATCTTATTTGACACTCCCCTGGGCTACTTCCCAGATACGACGGAACGAGACACCTCTCTGTCGGGGTACTGTCAAAGGCTACATGCAACTCTTTTCAGGAATTGCCCCGCTGGTCTGAAATAGCCCCGAATGACGGTACTCCAAAAAGTATGCGTGAAAGTTTTCGTA